>LFYR01002048.1:158758-277487 GCA_001185155.1 Zostera marina
TGAAGGAAATGAGATGGGGGAAACGAGATTGGAGGATGGGGGGAAAATGAGATTGGGGAAATAATATTGGCGAAAGAATATTGGGGAGATTTTGGGAGAAATCGTGGGTTTTGGGGATATTGGGGAAATTGTGAGGATATTGGGGAAATATTGTGGGTTTTGGGTTTGGGGGAGAGGTTTAGAAATTTAGAAATTTGGGGGAGAGGTTTAGAAATTTAGAAATTTGGGGGAGAGGTTTAAGGATTTATAAAATTTGGGGAGAGGTTTAGGGATTTAGAAGATTTGGGGGAGAAATTTAGGGATATTTAAGTTTTTAGGGATTTATATGTAATTAAACTTAAAATTACATATATTGTAAAATTTATATAGTATATAAATATTGTGAAATTTATATATTAAACCTTAAAAAATATTAATATATTGTGAAAATTACACTTAACCCCCTATAAAAAAATTAATTACATATAGGTCCTCGGATATTTTCCAAATTTTAGGGGGGGCAATTGCCCTCCCTTGCCCCCCTGGATACGCCCCTGCAGACAGGTCTCGAGATAGGGAAGTAAGGTACCTAACCCGTCCCGTTCTGCGGCCCATATTTTCCCAGAACGGGACGGATACCGGGGAGGACACCCACCCGCGATCCACCCCGTTCTCACCCCTAATACCAACAGTGAGAATTGTAAATATATTGAGTGGATCATAACTGATATTACTCCAACTATATGTTAACTCATATTAATCATTGTAATAATGGCGACAGTGTACAACTATATGATTAACATGGTTAGTAATTTATTAAAATCTAGCATTGTCTTCTTGTTCAGTGCATAAGTTGCTAGAGGTGGACGTCTTATGAAACTTGATATGAAAACTTGAACTCGAATTATTTTCACCCGATTTTTTCAGGTTAGGTTTGGTTAAGACCCGAACCAAACCCGACTCACCTGAAACCCGAAAATTTTTATAAAAAAAACTTAAAATATAAATAAAATTTTATTTTATATAAAATATTTTATAAAAATTTAATATGCACATTTAATAAATTTTCCTTCTTCTTTTAAAATCTAAATCTTAATATTATTATCATTTCCCTATATATCCTCTTTCATTTTCATCTTTCCTCTTATCGGTTAATAATTATTTATTCAAATTATTTTAATAATATGGATTTTTATGCAATTTTTTTAAAAAAAATATCAAACCTGAACTCGAACCCTCGACTAAATTCTACATCCAAATCGGATTCAGATTCTATAATTTTGAACCGAAATCGATTTTAAAACTCAGGGGTTGGGGTCAGGGCAAACCTGAGTGAAACCCGACCCATGCCCTTTCTTATAAGTCGTTTTTGGGTAAACGGGTTTGCTCCGTGATTAATTGATTGCAAGGGTATATTTAAAAGAAAAAAATATTTAATGACCTTTAGTGATAATGAGTAGGTCATCAGGTTGGTAAAATTCAAACCATATTAGGTTTGGGTTGGTGCAAATTGATTCCAACTGTCCCAACTTCCTACCCTATTTTGAATTTTAATATTTTATTACGTAGGTTAGTAAATAAAAGAGTAAGTCAGTAGTCACCAAATTGCAAAAAAACTATAAAAGAAGGACTACATTGCAAAAACAAAAATTATCCATCGTAGATCAAAATTCAGAATCGATAATGATAAAATCTTCCGATGATCCTCGTCCTCTTCACTTTGTTCTCGTCCCATTCATGGCTCCAGGACACATGAATCCGATGGTAGACCTCGGAAAACTACTCGCGTGTCGTGGCGTCTACGTCACAATCATCACCACACCTCAGAACTCCCAACGATTCAAGTCGACCGCCGACCGTGCTCATCAAACCGGACTCCCTCTGAAGTTTCACTCCGTAGAGATATTCCCGGAGAATTGCGAGAACTTGGACTCTGTGGTTTCGTTGGAAGCTATCTCAAAGTTCTTCGAGATGGCCAATTTATTGGAGGAGCCATTGAAAATTTATTTGAAAGAATCTTCGCCGTCATGCATCGTTTCGGACTTTATTTTTTCATGGAGTTCGAAACTGGCGATGGAGCTCGAGCTGCCGAGATTCGTGTTCTACAGCATGTCATGTTTCACGCTTGCGTGTGTAGAAACATTGAAGGAACGGGAAGGAGGTAGAGAGAGTGAAATCGATTTGAAGAAATCATTTATTGTGCCGGAGATTCCACATGAGATCGAGTTGAATGGAGAACAAACGTACGTGTTTGTTAATTCGTCGGAGATTGATGAAGCAAATTCCACCGCAGACGGGTTCGTTGTCAACAGCTGCATGGACATAGAAACCGAGTACGAGGAGATCTACCGAACCAAAAAAGGCAGAAGTATATGGACTATCGGACCTGTTGCACTGTGCAACACAGACATGACCGACAAATCAAACCGTGGTTTGACGTCTTCCTCAACGAGCAATGCGACGATCTTGAGTTTCCTTGAATCCATGGATCCGAAGTCGGTGGTCTACGTAAGCTTCGGAAGTCTTTCTGGCACATCAGCCACGCAAATGAAGGAGCTTTGTCTGGGACTAATGGACACCGGTCACCCTTTCGTCTTGGTGGTCCGTTCAAAAAACAACTCGATGGAGATCGAGTCCTGGCTCGAGAACACCCAGTTTGAAGAGAGAAACAAAAAAAACGGTCTTGTTGTTCGAGGATGGGTTCCGCAGGTCATGATACTCACCCACCCATCAACTGGTGGGTTTGTGACACATTGCGGTTGGAACTCTACCTTGGAAGGAATCTCCGCCGGTGTTCCGATGGTGACATGGCCAGGCTTCGCCGATCAATTCCTAAACGAGAGACTTGTTGTGGATGTGTTGAAAACGGGGGTGGCAGTAGGTGCCAAAGAACGTGTTTTGTTTTGGGAGGAGGTTTTGTCGGTGAAGAGAGCGAAAATTAGCATGGCGATTGGTGAGTTGATGGGTGGTGAGGAAGAAGCGGTAAAGAGGAGGAAGAGAGCTTCGGAGCTTAGTGAAATCGTCAATAAAGCCATGGATGTCGGAGGGTCATCTGTCAACAATTTGAATGCATTGATTCAACAAGTCACTTCTATTGTTGACAAAAAGAAACCAAAATCTAAGTCTTAGACCTTAGGGGTGAAATCGTCTGAAAAACGACACTATTATTTTATTTGGGGCCAGACCTGGTTTAGGATGGTTATATTGAATGAATATCCTTTCTCCATTGTTGAACATAGTGAATTTAAAGAATTTGTAGGATCTCTTCAACTTCAGTTCAAACACATCTCTAGAAATACATTGAAGAAAGATTGTTGTGATATATATGAGGAGGAAAAAGATAAGTTGTATTCATCTTTAGAGTCATTGAATAGTCGAATATCATTTACAAGCGATATGTGAACCTCAATACAAAATAAGAGATATTGTGCAAAACAAAGGGAAAGAAACAGAAGATCTATTTGGCTGGACCTTTCCATCTCAGCCAAATCAACAGACTTGCTTTTTACCTTCACCCCCAAAATAATTAGATCAATTTCATCAACCTCCTTATCATCACTAAAGCCATATACGCCACCATTTTCCATTGCATCTGAATCATAATTCTCATCGAATCTCCCATCCCACTCAAGAAGATTTTCGTCTGAAGGATACTCCCATTTATAATTGTGAACCTTAAGTGCATCAGATCAAAGTCCAAACAAATCTGTAATTGTAATCCATCCTTTTCATGAAAGGGTAATGAAACACCTCACCAGCCCACCATTGAATTATAGTCTAGAAGGTTCTAGAATTATCTAAAAGAATATAATCTATTGTAAATTTGTTATAACAACTCACTACGATGGTTGTTATTGGTACCAAATCAAGTGTATAAATACTAATCAATAAGAGAGTTTATAATCAGTGTGTTCTTCTTTTCATTCCAATCTCCATGGCCACTTCTTCCTCCAATGCGTCGTCATCTAAGGGTGTCATTGTCAACATGATATCAGAGCAAGTCGGCTCCGGCGCCCTCAAGTCGCATTCCGATCCTCTTGTCACCCCGACTTCTTCAAGTCGATGCCATTCTTTGGCTCAATACAATCGTTTCTCCAAGTGAAGCTGACCACAACCAATTATATTGTGTGGAAGATGCAGTTCACGCCTCTTCTCAATTACTTCAACCTCTAGTCATTCATCAATGTCGATGAAACTCCGGTCGCCAATCCGTCGAGCGATGACAACGAGAAGACGGATCAATCGAAAGATACAAGGCGAAATGGGTCGCCAACGGAATGAAGAAAATTGAGGGTACCGACTATACACATACGTTTAGCCCAGTCGTCAAAGCAACTTCCGTTCGACTAGTCCTCACCTTAGTCATCACCAAAGATTGGAATTTGACGCAAATTGACATATCAAATGTGTTTTTACATGGGAAGTTGGATGAAAGATATAGTCGTGACTTAGCCGGCCGGGATTTGAAGATCCAGAACATCTCGATCAAGTATGTTTGCTCGAGAAATCGCCATAAGACCTTAAGCAATCTCCGCACATGTGGTACCAAAGATTGCGAGACTTTCTGTTATCAATAAATTTCAAGGAGAGCTATGCTGACCCATCCCTGTTCTTGTATTTTCAAGATGAACAGACAATCTATTTGTTCGTATATGTGGACGACATCGTCAGGTTCGTCGAAAAGACTAATTAAAAAAGTAATCGAAAAATTGGGTAAGGAGTTCGGCTACGAGACATGCTAGGAAAACACCATATCCGACATCGATAATCCGCCATCTATTATTCGACCTCATTTCCCACCAAAAAAATAATACAATCGTTGTGACATGCATCAATTTTCTTATAATTGAGCCCCCGATTTCGCATGGTACATGGTTTTCAAATCGGTCGACTCCCCATTTGGAATATCACGACACATGATGAACAATAATTTTTGAAAATTCTTGTCACTCCAATGATTGTCGTATTTCAATTGATACAATTTCAAGATAAGAGAGAGTTTCGAAAACTCTGTGCAACCTAGATACAACTGTTCTTCACCTTCTTTTAGACATCGTACAAAAGATTCATCATAACTGTTCTCTGGATCGTCGTCGACTGAATCTTCATCGATATACTCGTCGTCGACTGGAATTTCATCGACAGGCTCGTATTCGAGAGGTTCTTTTTCGAAAAGCTCTTCTTCGACTGTATCGTCAACTATATGTTCTCTGAATGCCGCACGAATCAATCTAATCTTGTCGTTACCAGTTTCCACTGTCTGTCGTCCTAATTTTTCTCTGAATTTCTCGGTAACTCTCTGTGACGCGTCCAAATAACATAATGCTTTAACCAACCGTGCATGAAAATATGTTTCCTCAACTCAGGTATAGGAATCACTTCACTATTCGTGCAACGCGAGCAGAGACAAGGTAAATAACCTTTAGAATATTTCGTATGCACAACGACATAATTAATGAAAGCAGTTAAGTCTTTACCGTATTCTTTCGAGAACCGATCTAAACTTATCCAAGATTTATCGAGTACTTTTATTTTTTATATATTTTCTTAAAAAATAAAATTGTTTTCAGATAATTAGATAAATCTTAATCGACTATTACAATATAGTTCAATTAATATTAAGTTCTTTTTTGAATAATCTAAGGTTTAATAACTAGTCCGAATCGGATTCAAAAGCAACTTTTTTCGGAGTTGCTGGTTGCGGAACGGGAGGGACCGGTGCTGGACGAGCAGGCGCCGGTGCGGGAGGGGTCGGTACCAGTGTTGGACGAACAGGTATCGGTGCAGGATTAACCGGAAGATAAAACCGGAAAACATCTTAGGCTTGGGTGGTGTAGCCCTCTTACGAGATAATTGCTTCACTCTACGTGACATTTTAAAAATCTAAAATAAAAAGAAAAAAATTATTAAAAATTAAATAATCATTAATTATTAAACAAAAATAATTTATATTTTTCATAAACAATAAAAAATTATTAATTTTTAACATACAAATTTATTATTTATTAATATTTGATTATCAACATATTAATTTCATGCAAATTGTTAATTAATATATAGATTCATGTAAATTGTTAATTAATTATTACTTTTTATAAATATAACATTACATTAAATAATGATAAATTATTAAACAAAATTAATTTACATTTTTCATAAATAATATAAAATATTAATTTTTAACATACAAATTTAATAATTATTAATATTTAGGTATTAACAAATTAATTTCATGCAAATTAATTAATATATAGATTCATGTATATTGTTAATTAAATTTTTAATTAATTACAATAAATTAAATAATTTAAAAATAAATTGATTAAATAAAAAAATTTAATTCTTACCACAATATAGCTTACTTCAATCCGAAATTTACTTTCAAAACCTACAACAGGTCAACAACACAATAATTATTTTAAAAAGGTAAATTAATTAATTAAAATATTTTTAATTATTTAAAAACAGTAAATAAAAATAATTAATTAAAACATTTAAAAACTGTGAATTAAATAATTATTTATTTAAATTATTTAAAAACAGTAAATTAAAACATTATTAAATAAAAAATTATTTAAAGTAGTTAAAAACAGTTTATTAAATTATAAATTAAATAGTTATTTAAATTATATAAAAACAGTAATTAAATAATTAATTAGATAATTAAATTAAAAAAAAATTATAGAAACGTTATTTAAATTATATAAAAAAATTCAAATAATAAATTAATTAAACGTTATTTCAATTATATACTTAAATAATTATATATTTAAATTATGCATTTAAAAATAAATTTACTGTCATTTATTTAAATAATTTACATATTTATCAAAAACGTTAATATATAGTATAATAATGTAGTGTACTACTGTACTAGTGTTATGGCTAAACTAAAAACGAAAATGTTCACAAATCTAAAATCACATGTACCCAACTTCAACTAAAATCGAATATCCAACATGTATTTTTATTTGAAAATACTCAAACATACTAAAACACCCGATTCGAAATCCACTATTACAATAACATCTAATATATTAGTACTGCTATAATGACTTCAGGTGCGCCAAAGGGCACATGCAATACAACGTAATACGGGTAACGAGTACAACTCGAGAATATTGTAATATATTAATTGTTGATAAATAATACATCGTCAGTCGACGAATTAAGATCTAACGTCGACGCATGTGTGCTTTGACACACCTAAAACTACCTCTATATATAAAATACATAACAATACTTACACAACCTGCCTTTTGAATTTAAATATACTTAAACAATAGTCTAATCAATCCGAAAATAAAATAACAATACTTAAACATCTATATTAAATAATATCTTAATCAATCCGAAAAATGTACTTAAACAATAAACATGTATTCTAAATATAAACATCCATATTAAAATTAACTAAACCAAAAAAATCAGTGAAACAAACAAGTTCATAATCATTGAAATATTGGGGGCATCTACAATATCTAAAAAAATTCATTGAAATAAAAGTTCTACACATTCATAAAAAATGAAATCAACAAATGAAGACATGAAGAAATCATACCTTCACAGATGAAGACGGAGTGAAGAAGCGGCAGTGAGTCAGACGCAGCAACCAGCGATTCGGAAGGAGGAAGTCGGCACAGCGCAGCGGTTGTGTGTGAAAGACATAATACGATTCTGCACATTCTGTCGATTTGAGGTTTTATTAAACCCCAATCCTTTCATGGAGGATTTTAGTCATTAAAGGTACAATTAGTTCCGCCGACGAAATGGAAAAGTCTGCCTAATCGAAATTTGAGCGTGCTTTTTCCTCTTGAATTTCCGAAAACATTTAATAGCTGTTAAATAGGGGGTAAAATATTGGACGGGATTTTTTAAATAACGGATTTCTGTCATTGAAAAAACGTAATTGAAAATAAATAAATTCACCGTCGAGCTTAAGTCATGTCATGGCGGACCGAAACAATTGATGACGGAAATCCGTCAATATATGTCCGCCGCCATACAATGTCTTTTTTTTGTAATGTTGAATCTATTACGAATCTGTGATCTTGATCGAGAAAGTAACAAGGTCGGAGCTTGTTGTTGCCATGTGATGATGTGAACAGAATCGATTTAGGGAACAAATTAATCACCGGCTCAAATCGAGTATTCAACTGATACCATGTGGGAAACTCAAATCAAGAGTGGATTATGATTAACTTATATTTAAAACATTAAGGAGTGAATGATACAGAGTTATGTGTTTATACTCCAAATTATCTACCATTATTAACTAACCCTATTAAATACTTTAACAACCTAACATTGTTGAAGTAAAGGCTATATGGTTAGAAGTATAATAATTGATGTATAAACTTTTTATACTTCTAACATTGTTGAATTCTAAGTTTAGCTTCTGTCCAAGATTTTCTTGGATGCAAATATGTCGGGTTTGGTTCAGGATCCGCCCTAAGCCCAGTTATCCGGGATTAAGATTAGGGATAAATTTAGCTTCTTTTTTTTTGAGAAATTAAAAAGATTTAGCTTTATTGGATTGATTGGACCAACCCTGAGTGTCAACCCATTAGGAACCCGACCCCAAGAAAAAGGAGTGTTTTTTATCTTCCACTCAAAGAAATCTGAAATTGAAGATGAATCATAAAAATAAGAAATACTTAGACGGCTCGTCGTTGACTTACATCTCTTCAATTTGATTATGTTGAGAACTAGTGTAAATGCATAATGAAAGACTGGTTACGAAAATATTTTAAAAGATATTTGCCATTGCAGACTTACATGTTAGACTGTTAGTTCCCTAATTATTCATCTGTTAAGTCAATACAAATTACATCATAAAGTAATAACAAGAACACCAAATTTGTTTGGATATTTGTGCCAAGACTAAAAGTTACACATCACATGATCATACCAACCAAAAAAATTTAAGGAAAAGATGAATAAAAATAGAGAAGCAGAAAAGGAGAAAATACTTGAAAGTTGTAAAAATTAATAAAGACATACTAGTAGGGCACCTGTGCATTTTCAGCTGAAGATCATCTACCAGAAGTTGATGCTTCCAGAGAATATAACAATCCTCACTCTTTACTTTCTATATATTGTGATTTCACTTTTAGCAACAGATGAAGATATTGTAATCTCTCTTTAGCTTCTTCCTAATCTATGTATTAATCATGTCTAACGTCATTTGGATGAGGAGGAATCACAACTTGTCTTCTTTGTCGCTCACGCAGGAAGAGAACTGTCAAGAGGCAAACAAAGAGTGTGAGTATCGTAGCATTTCCTTCATCCATAAGAACCTCCTCAACCCATAATTCTATTCGAGGAAAAACCTCAGGAAGAGAATCAATTATATCAACCTGAAAATAAAAAGATAGTGGCAAAACTTCAATCTGGAGTTCAAAAGGTAACAAAAGAAAGAAATAGCAAAGAATCATCTACCAAGAAGCCACCATTGTAGTTTTTTCTAACCCACAAGCTTGTAAGAGCTAGAGTGACAGCCAATCTCGCATCTAAATTATGCTCAAGGGCTTGATCATAATATCTCTTTGCCAAATGAAGATCTAATGGAAGCCCCTCACCACGCTCATGCATGTAACCAAGATTGAACATTGCTTGAGAGTTTGATTGAGATTGCGCATGCATATAAGCCTCTGCCGCACGCTCATAGTCTCTCTCCATACCCTGCAGAAAAAGAAACAAGAATGATTTGTTTTTGTGACACTTTTACCATTAATATAATGCCATATTCTAAAATAAAGGTCAAAATGATTAAGTGGATCAAATTAGATATTGAAAGGAATTAACAAAATAAAATCTAAAGCTAAAGCTAAAAATGAGATGTATGTATAAAAAAAATTAAAAAGAGAAAATAAGACAATTTTGAATAAGGATGGGAATAGGAAGGTGACCAAATCTCAACTAGAAGCTAGAAGCATGGATTATTTCAAACATCTCTATGCTAAGCCTATTCTGTCCCACCCTAGCTTACAACTTTTCCAAGATTAGTAACCCCAGAGATGAATGACTAGTTGACTCAACAAACCTTAGATGATGAGATCGATCTACATTATTTTCTTTCATTCAATTTAAGAAAATTCCCTGGGTCAGATGGATTCACTGTTGAATTCTTCAAAAAGTTCTGGACATAAAAAGGAAATTGCCATAGAATGTGTTAGACAACTTTTGAAGAGGAACCTATCCTTAAGGCAGCTACCCATACATTCCTCACCCTAATCCCCAAAATTCCTACAGCAACTAAAATTGGAGACTTCAAACCCATCTCATGTGCCAAACCTATGGGCACCTTTCATTGGGAGTAAACTGATTTCAGACAACAGTCACAACACTATAAGTCCATAAGTGCTAACCCTATATAGCACTTGGTTTCTCCTCATTTTTTCTTAAAATGGCCTGGAATGCTATCTCATCTGCCTCTTTTTCTGTGCTGATTGAAGGAACCCCCACCACTCCCTTTAAAAAACAGAGAACAATAAGACAGGGTGACCCCTCTCCTCCAGGCCTCATCCTTTTTTATTTGGTAACGGTCATCCTTACTCAGTAGAATAATTGAGAGGGAAGTTAGGGGGGAGATTTGAAACCTACCAAGTAAATGGAGCAACATCAATCACCCATCTTGTGTATGCTGATAACATTCTGATTTTTACTAAGGCCAACTAAAAATCTTTAAGATTAATCAAGTCCATCCTAAAGCAATTCTCACTATTCAGTTCTAGAGATTACAAGGCTAAGAGTACAACCATCTTCTCCAATGTGAGCAATAGCTTAGAGCTTCAAACCATTCTTGGTTTTCAACCCAAATCCCTACACATCACATATCTACGGCTCCCCATCATAGGTAAAAAGAAATCACTCAACCAATGCTGGAAATTGATTCAACCTATAGAAAACCTTTTTTTTCTAGGTGGAGTGGCAAAGATTTCTCATATGGAGGAAGAATCCAATTAGTTAATTGGAATATAGTGGGTAAGTACACTGATTTACCCAGTCTTAAGGGCAGCTTATGTGAAAACAAATTCCATAATTTGGAGCCTTAATAATAAAGGGAGGATCAATGCTCACTAGCTGGATCTAGCATAGGTATTAGGTATATCAGGATTCAGGAACACAGACCTTAGAAACATTACTCATTAAGTCTACCATAGACTCATTCTTTTGGAAATTATTTATGGAAAATAAGGAGATGTTGATAAATACCTAGAGTGTGGTGCTGAATATAATATTGGATGGCAATAGAAGACACTATAAGAGGGAAAAGTCACAAGGATACAATTGCAAAGGGCATTTAGGAAAAAAATGCCAACTAAATTCTCCATAATATTATAAAGAATCAAATGGAAATACCTTCCAAAGACTTAAGGAATGAAGGGTTCAGACATAAGCATCTTGTGCCTATTATGTAACTCCCAAGAAAAGAAATCTAAAGCTCACCTCTTTTTCAATTGCCAATAGTCTAGGAAGATCCTATTAGCCCTAGCTGAAACACTTAATAACTCATTTTGGAAGCTAGCAAATATTCCCAAACACACTTTCAGGGTCTAATATCAGGATAGGTAACCTCATCGAAGCATATCAAAGATTCACTCACAAATGCCCACCAAAGGACCTCCCTCCCTTGGAATTCACGTGGATGTGTTGCTTGGCACCTCTGATCTGAAAGTAACAGAAGACTCAAGTAGCACACATTGAGACCTCCAGAAGTTCTCACGGTCTCACCAAAGCCATTATCCGGGACATAAGCCTCTTCTACAAATCTGAGGATTTTAGGAAGGAATGTTGTTCTCAACTGGAGAAAGATACTGTGCAAACTTGGGAGACCACTCTTGAGGTTAATCAATTAATTACTTAATCACTAGTTGCAAGACTGTATAAGAATGTGTCGATGGACCAATGGAACGTCTCCCTAAATTTATTAATTTCTCTGAGTTGTAAGTTGTAACATTGGGCACTGTCCATCATTTTATAACAAAAATATCCAGTCTCATCAAAAAAAAATTGTACCATAGTCCATTAATTTAATAACACTTGAAAGTTTAATTTTATTGATATTTGTATTCAGTTGAATGGTTGATAAATATTAAATAAAATTAATGAAACTACATTATTTTACATACCCGACCATAGTAATAAGCATCTCCAATCAGCAATGCTGCATGTTCATTTCCCTGCTCAGATGCTTGCCACCACAAAGAATGTTGTAAAAGATGTCTTTCTGTGCTAGTGCATAATCCAGACTCGCCAATACACATGCTATTTTCCTCATATTTATCAAGAATCCAGGCAGCATTGCTTTGTGCAACCTCATACCCCAACTCAGCCATTCTTAGGTATATGAGAAGTGCTTTACGCACATCACCTTTCAAATAAAATTCTAAAGCCCATGATGACAAAGAGTTCCAAGGACCCCTTTCTGCAACAACTTTGTATAAGACTGAGGCCTTAAATACCAAATAAACAATAAATTAGTATCATAATAATGTTCAGTAATAACAAATTGTCATATAAAATAATCCTCGAGGTGTCGACTAAAAATACCGAACAAAAATATAGCGAGACATAATAAAAAGAAAGTACCATGGCCAAATTTTTTTTAAGACCGATGCCTTTTTCAAACATTTTCCCCAATTGATACAGTGCCTTGGGGTGACCAGCATTTCCGGCAGTTAGAAAATGATTTCTTGCCATTGTAACATCCTTTTTAACTCCTATACCCTTAAGAAAAAGTACTCCTAGGTTGTAAAATCCACCAGCCTTATTAGCAGCAGCTTTTTCAAAATACAGTTTTGCCTGTCATGGATTTAGATTAAAAAAAATATGACATTAAATATCCAGGGATTTAAATTTTCAAGAAAAAAGATAGAAGCTCGTAACTTGAATCGTTGTATTTAAAAAAAAGTTAGTTCTTATGAATAAACTTGTATAATTGTGGCTGTTTGAAAGTATATTTTTATTATGAAGTTAAATACATTAAAGATGGCAAAGGTAAAAACCAAAAAATACAAAGTGAAAAAGAAATAGATATTGTGAGAGATGGACAGGCCCATCACTTTGTTTCTATATAGCAATTATCCTAGATCTGGAAAATCTAGGATGCGATGTATACAGCAGAAAAAAGTCTCCACCAGTTAAGAATCTGTATTTCTGCTGTTCTACTCTACTTTTTATGGATTTCTCGCTTAAAAGACAAACTTCAGTCCCTAATAATTTCTCCTGTAAATCTGTAATAATCTCTGGTGGCCTGAGTATACATTTCTAAATCTTCTGTTTCTTTCTCCCCATATATGCCATGTTGTGCTGCCTAGGATATTCCAATGTAAGCCCCAACATGGTGCATTTTTGGTGAATATTTGGCAGGCCTCTGAGATCTTCAATCTATATTAGGTGTTAGTACTAGGATGTTTGATATTTTCCATATGGATTGCCCTAGTGCTTCTACCACCCTTAATAAGAATTCCCCTTTGTGAAATTAAATACTTAATCGGTTAAAGAGAAGAAACAATATCTAATCGGATCAAGGTTTGAGTAGCGCGCGTTATATACTCCATAGCGCGGGTAGACGGCGCTATCTACCCGCGCTATCGGAAGTGGACCTTTAGGCGGATCCGGGTTAGGATCCGTCCAAATACCCAAATAGGGTTAGTATTTACATAGATTTCTCTTCCAGATCTCACGATTTCTCCCCATTTCTAAAACTATTGATTTAACTTGATCATTAATTATTGTATATATCTAGAATTTTTTTTAAATACACTTGGCGCTATGGAGGCGCTATAGCACGCTATATCCCCATAGTGTGGGTAACCAGCGTTACGCAGGAGTACGCACTATGGCGCAACTCAAACCTTGAATCGGATAAGAAGATCCGACACCCAAATTCAAAGTTGGAGTTGATTGTGGGAATAAAAGGAGAAGGAAAGGGCGCTAAAAGGCAGTTAATTTTCAGTTGAAATTTCCACCTTGTAAGTTCATTCTTTCTTGATCTTATTCCTCTGATTCTCGGAATCTTCTATTACTCAGCCGACCTAACCGAATAACCGGTCAATCAGTACCGGTTAACCGGTTTTTAAACCTTGCTTCTACCACCCTTAATGAGAATTCTCCTTGTGTACTCAGTTAAAAAAGAGGTAGTTGATTATCTCCTCTTCCTTATTACATAATAGACAGATGATTGTGTATGGATTCCCCATCTAATTAATTGGCTAAAAGTGGTTATTGACAGATTATTTGAAATTATATGTTGATGGGTTTTTGATCAGCTTTTTTATGCCTTTCTTCTTCTACCAAACTGTATATTTATTTCCTAAGGCATCTAGGTATTTACTTAGTTTTAGCCAAAAAGAAATCATATATTTGGGATAATTGAGTATACTGTAATACTGTATACAGAATGCTCAAAAGTTGTATTGTATTTTTTCTGACTAATAAATTACCTTAAATAGATCTTCATTTTTCATATGATACAGTGATATACCATTTTTTTATATATATTATATGTATTCAATTCTCGCATTTGCTAATAAACAATAAAAAAAAGTATAATGCTTTTGTTTCAACAGATTTGTGATCAAATTAATCAAGAAGATGGAAAAAAAAAATCGCTAAAGCATAAGCACATTACTTACTTTGGTGTAATTCTTCTCAACCCCATAGCCTTTAACATACAAATAACCCAGTCCATTAAAGGCAGATGAATGATGATGCTCGGATGAAAGAGTAAGCCATTCCAGTGCCTTTGTATAATTCCTTTTGACACCATTTCCACTTGCATACATCTCTCCAAGCAGTTCCATTGATTTTGGCTCCCCCTTTTCAACTGCCTTTACAAACCAGTGCAGGGCATTACTGTTGTCTCTAGGTACACCACGCATTCCAAAGTAGTAGAACATTCCAATTTGGTACATTGCACCAGGATTTCCCCTAAGTGCTTGATGTTCCAAGACCTGGAAGCCCTCATCTGCTTCTCCTCGAAATTTCTTCAATGCTTCCTTATTTTCCTCAGCCCCATTGTGGATTCTAATGATCTCAAGCACTGGCTGGTCCTTTGATATCATGAAACTTGCAACAGATGCTTCAGCCAGTTCACTGTAATGTTCAACAGCTTTCTCATGCATCTGAACGTTAACAAATCTGAATAATTAAAATTTCCAGGAAAAATCTAATGAAAAAGAAGTAATATAAGAATGAAAAGTAACGAATTAATGATATAAGAATTAAAAATCCAGAAAACTTAAGCCGATGAGTTATTAAAAAATTACGAGTTTGAATGTCTATTGTGTTTCGTAATGTCCAGTTTAGAGTTATAACCAAATTTGATATTTATCATGACTAAAAAAAAAATCTAAAAAACTGAAGTCAGAAATCCGAGAACCTAAACTAACCGTCTGCCGAAAATAACTGTACGCAAGTGCAAGCTTCGACTGTGCATTCCCCCCATCTGCCGCAAACTGATGATAAACCATGGCCTTACCTCGATTCATCTTCATCCCAACCCCAGATCCATAGCAAAATCCCAGAACAGATTGCGCATGTGCAAATCCTTCCACTGCCGATTTATCAATCAAACCAAGAGCATCATCCACTCCATCTTCCCCCATAATGATCCCCTGGATCCCCGCCAAGTAGTCGATCTCTCTGGAATCGGACAGAGGTACCGAATCGGTTGTGTTGGCGGTTGATTCGACAGCATGACGCCATGACCCTGTGTCGAGAGATGAAGGAGGCTTCTGGTCTGGATCATGGAATTCATCCCATTCCGAAGCGTCGTCTGTGTTTGTTGTAGAGGTAGGGGTGTTAGGCAGAGTGTCTTTGAGATCTTCTAGGGTTATCACATGGACGGATCGTCGAGGAGGAGCGGCGAGGCCGGTAGACGAAAGGGGGAGGACGGCAAGGAAAAACAGGAAACCACGAAGACTGTCCATGAGTGAGCGAGAGGGGAGAGAATGAGTTTGACTTTGACTATAATTTTTTATGTTGTTGTTAAAACTAAAAAATTTAACTATAATTTTCATTTAATTTATATCTCATTATATGACTTTGGTAGATGTAGGTTTCGTGATAAGAAATGTGTGATTTTTAATTTGATTTTTTTAGTTGGTGGAGCTGTGAAATTGATCGATCGCCAAACTGTTGTCTCTTAATGATTCAGTGGCATTTTTATTGGATTGTTTGCTTATAATCAGATGCTTTTTTTTCTTTCTAACAATGGAATTGAAGATGGAGATTGAATGAGTGAAGAAGGCAGCAAACTTCATTTTCTCTACTGATACTCTGCCGCCACCAAACACCACCACCACTAGGTTACACCGCCCCTCTTCTCTACTTCTTCTTATCCATTAATCCAGTATCTGCCTTATCTTGTTTTTCGGTTCTTCTACGATTTGGGTCGTGTAAAACTGGATTCATTGTGCCTATTTTTTCATATCTTTTTTCTTGCTATCAAGTGTCACTCCATTCAAAGCTCGCGGCACTGCCACTGCATCTCATGTCAAATGTAGGTAATTAGCAGTAAAAGATCTGGCATCAGTTTTTCATTTTTGCCTAATTTCTAGGGTTTTCTTCTTTGCCAGTTGCTCTTTTTTTTGTAGGGTTCATATATAATCTGAACAACAACCCATAAATCAAAATTTAATTCGATAGACTTGTTGGTGGACGTCCATATGGATCCTGAGTCTGGTCATGGTTTGAATTCCAAAAAGGTGATAACATTTTCTTACTAGTTGTGATTTCTTCTCTATTCTAGTTTGTGATCAAATATCAAATCTTGTGTATATATATCTATTATGTACAAGGAATCATGGAGAACGATATTGATGTTAGCTTACCAAAGCCTTGGTGTTGTTTATGGCGATTTAAGCATCTCACCTTTATATGTGTACAAGAGTACATTTGCAGAAGACATCAAACATTCCAAAACTAATGAGGAGATCTATGGTGTTCTTTCCTTCGTCTTCTGGACACTCACTCTTGTTCCTCTTTTTAAATATGTCTTCATAGTCCTTAGAGCTGACGACAATGGAGAAGGTATGCATTTTTTTATGTGTAATTTAGCTATTTCATGCTTGTGATTTTACTCACTCCGAAATCCTAATTTTGTACTTGGTCTCTATCTTTTTTAGGTGGTACCTTTGCGCTATATTCTTTGATTTGCAGACATGCAAAGGTAAGTTTACTTCCGAATCGCCAAGTTGCAGATGAGGAGGTTTCCACCTATAAGTTGAATTGCTCGCCTGAGAAGAAATATGAATCAAACGTTAAAGAGTTTCTTGAGAAACATAGAAACTTACACACCGTGTTGCTATTACTTGTTATGCTTGGGACTTGTATGGTCATCGGAGATGGGTTGCTCACACCAGCATTGTCAGGTATTTTACGAAGTAGTATTATTTCTTTCGTGGACTATGTTTAGGTTAGCAGATAAAAACTTTCATCCCCCTTCCTTTCAGTGTTTTCTGCGGTATCAGGACTCGAGCTATCCATGTCTAAAGACAAACATGAATGTAAATCAATTTTCCTTCTTCTTTACACCTTCATGTCACATTGTCACGGCATTAAAATATACATGATTTGCATTGCAGATGCCGTAGTTCCAATCACTTGTGTTATCTTGGTGTGTCTATTTGCTCTACAACACTATGGCACACATCGTGTCGGCTATCTGTTTGCACCAATTGTGCTAGGTTGGTTGATTGTTATAAGCACACTTGGCATATACAACATATTCCACTGGAATCCTAATATCTACGAAGCTCTTTCCCCTTATTACATGTACAAGTTCCTGAGAAAGACCAAGAAAAGTGGGTGGATGTCATTGGGCGGTATTTTATTATGTGTGACAGGTAATTCTGTTTTAAAAAGATTCCTGTCTAAAATTGAATCAGAAACGTTATTTATTAAATTGAATAAAAACCCTCATAATGTGAGAAATATACAGGTTCAGAAGCTATGTTTGCAGATCTGGGTCATTTTTCATACACAGCAA
The DNA here is from genome assembly GCA_001185155.1 of Zostera marina. Classification (NCBI taxonomy): domain Eukaryota; kingdom Viridiplantae; phylum Streptophyta; class Magnoliopsida; order Alismatales; family Zosteraceae; genus Zostera; species Zostera marina. Next base: position 176,736 of record LFYR01002048.1, read on the forward strand.
TACAAATTGCTTTCACTTTTATGGTATACCCAGCTTTGATCTTAGCCTACATGGGTCAAGCTGCATTTTTGTCGAAGCATCATCATACAGATGGCATTGGATTCTACATTTCGGTTCCAGGTACATTTGAATTCTTATTTCCAAAATTAATAAGGTGTAAGAAGAAATTGAACGGGTAATTAACTTAACTCAGAGAAAAAAAATTACAATCTTGCAGAATATTTAAGATGGCCAGTGCTTGTTCTTGCCATACTTGCATCTGTGGTTGGAAGCCAAGCTATTATAAGTGGAACATTCTCTATCATTAACCAGAGTCAGTCTCTTGCTTGTTTCCCTCGAGTTAAGGTGGTTCACACGTCTGACAAAATACACGGTCAGATTTACATCCCGGAGATCAATTGGATACTGATGATTCTCTGCATTGCTGTTGCCGTGGGTTTCAGAGATACAAAGCACATGGGCAATGCTTCAGGTAAATGATGAAAATTTAGAGTTGTTATTTATTAATTGGTCGATTGATTGATTGATTGATGAATAATGCAGGACTTGCTGTGATATCTGTGATGTTGGTAACCACTTGTCTCACATCCTTGGTGATGATCTTATGCTGGAACAAACCACCACTTCTTGCCCTTGCATTCCTCGTCTTCTTTGGATCCATTGAGGCACTCTACTTCTCAACATCCCTCATTAAATTCCAAGGAGGCGCATGGCTCCCTATCCTCCTTGCATTCTTCCTCATGACAGTCATGTTTGTTTGGCATTATGCTACGATCAAAAAGTACGAATTTGATCTCTACAACAAAGTATCACTTGACTGGCTCTTGGCTCTAGGCTCATCTCTTGGCATTGCTCGTGTTCCTGGCATTGGAGTTGTTTACAGTGATCTTATCACCGGAATCCCTGCTAATTTCTCCCGATTTGTGACTAATCTTCCAGCATTCCACCGTGTTCTTGTGTTTGTATGTGTTAAGTCTGTGACTGTTCCTTATGTTCCACCTTCTGAGCGATATCTTGTTGGTCGTGTTGGACCTCAGGATCACCGTTCCTATCGTTGCATTGTACGGTATGGATATCGTGATGTCCATCAAGACATTGACTCATTTGAATCAGAACTTATCTCAAGTCTAGCCGATTTCATCCGTTGTTCATGGTCGAGTCACGAAACAAATCTTGATCACGGCGATTCTAGTGGATTAGCTGTCATAGGAAGAAACAGTACGTCTTGGCAGCCAAATGAAAGAGAAATAGAAGAGAGCAGAGAAGAGGAAGGTGAAACAGAAATGACACGAGTGAAAAAGAAGAAGAAGGTGAGGTTCATTTTGGAGGAAGATTACAGCAAGGAGGAAGAACTGAATAGGTCAACATTGGAAGAGCTTGAAGACTTGAAAGAAGCCCAGGAAGCAGGAACTGCATTTATAATGGGTGATTCACATGTAAAGGCAAAGTCTGGTTCGTCGGTCCTGAAAAAAGTCGCTATCGATTTTGGATATGAATTTCTCAGACGAAACTGCCGAGGTCCCGAGGTCGTCCTTCAAGTTCCGACTGCCTCAATTCTAAAAGTTGGAATGGTATACATTGTGTAGTTATGGACGTTATTGCTGCCATTGTAGTGTGTAGTATATATATAGATAGAACCAAAATGCTAGCTGCAAGCAAACTTCAATTTATCACAGGTATCTTAATTTGTATGATTTGGAATTTCAAAGTTAGGTAGGTAGTTAAACTGTATAAACCGTTAAATAATAGGTTTTTAAAGGGTATTTTCGTAATCAGATAATAGTTTCTGGAATTCTGGTTTTAATTCTCCTCCTTTGTTCTTACTACATGAACCTTGCATTTGATCAAACCGGCCCCAATTTTGAAACCAGGTGTGACGGTGAAAGCAACTTTGGCCGGATGCTGTTTATCAAACGACAACGACGCAGCTTCCATATGATCTCCAACGTAGCGTGCTCCTTTTTTGGCTTGGAACATGACAGGACGATCGCGAGAAGGTAACAAAGCAGACATGACATGCGAAATCCATACCCAAGTAGCCATCTTGACAAACGAAGCGTAAAAATGAGTTCTTGGATGAATCCATTTGCCGACGGAGTCCCGGAGATGCAGATTTCCAAAGATATTGAACTCGATCGCCGGATGGACGATAGACAGATACTTGATACGGCAGAATCCACTGAACTCGGAATCTGGATAGTTAGCCAATGCATCTAATGGATCGGCGAATTTGAGAATGGTGTCGATGTCCTTCTCCTTGGTGAAGAAGCGAGGGTGAGGGAATTCCATATGACCATTCTGATCCAAAATGTACATCTTCCGCGTGACATAGGCTTCGAAACAAAGCATGTTTTTGTGATCGGTGTTGCAGATGGCCTTGCATCGGATGATGAAATGCGCGTCGGTAGTCGACGTTTTGAGTGATTCGAACAAGATGACGGAAAAATCACGGATGAATGAAACAGTGGCTTGATGGATATTCAAGAATAATTCCGGAGTGAAATCTTGGTCGGATGAGAACAGAACGTCTTCTGCCAATGAAAAGCTCTTCCGTATCTCATCTTCCATTGCATTGTTCGCGCCAACCAACTGTTTCAGCTTCAATTTCAAACCAAATGCATTGTATTCTTTTTTCATCGCTTCCAATAGAAGCTCATATGCAGTGATCAGAGAAGACGATGATTCCAGGTGGGATAACTCTTCGAACTGTGTTATTATTGCATCCACGGCAGATTTGAGACACGCCAGGTTGGAATCGAGTTGAGCTTGCTGGAATTGGATGCAATGCATCCTCAATGATGACAGGGATTCGAGTATGCTGCTGTGTTGCGATAAAGATTCTTCCCTTTGATTCATTCTGGACAGCTTCGGAGTAGAATTTCTGGAGTTTGAATTCATACGGTTGAGAGATTTATAAAGATCAAGAAAAGGAATAATTGGCCTAAAGATCTCATACATTCCGAAAAAAATATGTGATTGACATCTAGAAGGAATAAAATCAGAAGAAAACTGTAACATTGGTCGTTTGTTCGTGACTGTTCACACTCGCCGGTCGGAGTGTATGGCCTACAGAGTTTCGAGAGAGAGAAGGATTAAGACGAGAAATCTCCTATTGGAGTACGAGGTTCAAAGAAAAATTGTTTTCCAATTTTATCTATAGTAAACTATACGGCGAGTGAGATGCTTCAGGCAGTGGAGTAGCATTAAACATTCGGAAGGGAGATTTTGAGGAGTGATTCAAATCATCCGGTGAGAGAGGGTTCATATTAGAAAAACACGATGACGGTCGGAGTAGATTACACACGTTACTGAAATCGTAGAACTGATGGTTTCTTATTACATTGCTTTGAACCGTAGTTAGCTACTAATTCACTAACTAATTAACTGCCTTAGTTAACTGTTATTCTAACACGCCTCCTCAAACCGGTGGAGATTCTCCGACGAGTTTGAGACGGAGATCTCGATACGAGTTTGGCTTTAGAGCTCTAGTGAGTATGTCTGCTCTCTGCCGCTTCCCCGGAATGTGCTCAACTTTGACGTCACCCTTCTCTGTCTTTTCCCCGACGAAGTATAGGTTCATTGCTACATGCCGGAGTTTTGTGTGACAAATTGGGTTATTGACTACGAATGTTGCCCCTTGGTTGTCACTCAGCAATCTCATCGGAGTCGATACTGCCACTCCTAACTCTATTAGTATTTAGTAGGGACTTCGTCGCTTCCAATTCTTCCACCGTATTCGCAATTGCCATGTACTCCGCCTCCGTGCTCGACCTGGCTACAGTGGTCTGCTTTCGTGAGAACCAACTTACCAGAGTTTCCCCTAAGTATATCAAGATTGTGTCTCCTTCCCAATCGACGTCGCAGTAGCCGGTTAGTGTGAAGTTCGTTACCCTAGACAGAGTGATCCCCATATTTTGAGTGCCTAATAAGTATCGTAAGGTTTTCTTCATCGCGACCTAGTGTAGTGGTTTGAGAGATGACATGAACTGTGCTAATTTATTAATGGCGAATTGAATATCTGGACGCGTTAATGTGAGATACTGCATTGACCCAATGATTCTCCGATAATCTGTTGGCTCTGTTATTGGGGGTTCTTCAGAGAATAGGTCTTGTTATACGAGCATCGGCGTCGCTGATGGTTTTAGACTGGTAAGATCGCAGCTAGCCAATGGATTTACCAAGTACTACTGTTGTGACAAAAATAACGCCTCCTTTGTCCTTCGTACTTGGATGTCGAGGAAGTATATGAGCTCGCTTAATTCTCGAAGTGCAAATTTTTTTCCCAGTTTCTCGATAACTTCTTCGATTAATTTCTCTGACGATCCGGTAATGACGATGTCGTCTACGTACACAAACAGGAAGATTGTTTGTTCGTCTTGGAACCATAGGAAGAGTGATGGGTCAGCATAACTTTCTTTAAAATTCATCATTAACAGGAAGTCCCGTAATCTCCGGTACCACATTCGCGGTGATTGCTTTAGGCCGTACAAGGCTTTCTTGAGTAAACAAACTTGATCGGGGTGTTCTGGATCTTCAAAACCTGCTGGCTGCGTGACGATTATTCTTTCGTCTAACTCCCCATGAAGAAACACGTTTGAAATATCGATTTGCGTTAATTTCCCGTCTCTGGTAATGGCTAGAGTGAGCACCAGCCGAACGGAATTTGCTTTGATGACGGGACTGAACGTGTGCGTGTAATCCGTTCCTTCAATTTGTCTTCATTCCATTAGCAACCCATCTCGCCTTATATCGCTCGCTCGATCCATCTTCTCGTTGTTTTACTTTAAATATCCATTCCATGTTTATCACATTGTCTCCTGACGATTTGTTTATCAATTCTCATGTTTGATCCCGTTTCAACGCATCAAATTCTGACTGCATTGCCGACCTCCAGTTTTGATCTTGCATAGCCATCTTCGGAGACCGTGGAACGAATTGTTCGCTGGATAGAACCGATAACACATATTATGGATTCGGTTTGACTATTCCTTATTTAGATCCTCTCGTAGCAGGTCGTTTGACAGTGTATAATCTTTGTTCATCAACAGGGTTCTTCTCCGACGAGCAATGTTCTTCTTGTATCGGATTGTACGAGTCCGAAGAACCTTCGTTAACCGTTATTCGGAGATCCGCTGTCGGTGAGCCTGACACCTCTTTACTTGTTGAGTTAGGGGAACCTGGTTGCTCATTGTTAATTAGTTCTGGACGATCCATATTTGAAAAACCCGATATCTCTTTATCAGTTGAGTCGGAAGAATTCGATTTTTCATTATCGATCGGATCCGTACTTGATGAGCCTGATACCTCTTTGTTAACCGATTAGGAAGGATATGATACCTCTTTGTTAACCGAAAAGGAAGAATCTGATACCTCTTTGTTAACCGAATAGGAAAGATCTGATACCTCTTTGTTACCAATCTGTCCCCCAATTTTAATATTTCGGACTATAGGGCAATTAACCGATTACACATTCCCTTGCTGCCGAATTTGTGACATTTGCGGCCTCCTTCTTGAATAGAAGTTTATTTAAGGAAAATCATCTTCGGCGAATCGGTCGTCTCTGGAGACATATATTTTCTCTGGCCGATCGGGTCGTAGCATAGGTAGGCATATCTTGGCTTTGAGGGTACCCCGAAAATATGCAGGGAGTCGATTTCTCTGATAATTTGTTGGGACGGTAACTCCGCAGACACAGATAACACCATGATCCAAAAACTCGCAGCTTTCTATAATCCGGAATTTTTTGAAATAGGATTTCAAATGGTGACGAATCGTTCAACATTTTGGATGGATTTCGATTGTATAGGTATGCTGCTGTTAGGACTGCATAGTCTCAATATACAATGGGAAGTCCGGCGTGCTGCATCATAGTGAGTGACGTGTCAATCAAGTATCTGTGGCGTCTCTCAACAGACCACATTTGTTGATGATTGTATGGTGCAGAGAAGCGATGTCCTATCCCTAACTTTTTCAGATATTTGGAGAGTTTCTTAAACTCCATCGGATTGAAGTTCCTTGATTCGAGTCCTGCATTGTCTTTCATCCCAGATTTTAAACCGTTCGAATGCTTGTCCCACCTCTGCTTTACTTGCCAGCGGAAAAACCCAATTAAAATTGGTTCCTGCATCTACAAAGTTGATGTAATACCTGAAGCCTTCCGATGATGTTACCGGTGCCGGACCCTAGACGTCAGTGTATATTAGATCGAGTGGAGCTGCATATATGCTATTGCTTAATTTGTGAGGCAAAGATTGTTATTTATTTCTCAAACATGAATCAGAATCTTCCATTGTTTTATAATTCAAAGAAATTACAGATTTATTTATCATTTGTTTAACTGCTTGTTCACGAAGATTCTCCAGCCTCGCATGCCATCGATCGCCTGAGATTCTTTCACTTGAAAGCACTTCCGAATTTCTCGTCGTCCTCATGGGTATCTGATACATACCTGCCTCTTCTCTTCCTTGTGCTATCACCTCTTTAGTTGCGAGATCCCGAATCTTTACTTTACGTTTATCAAATTCAATAGACACTGGGTTATCTACACATAATTGATGTACAGATAGCAGATTCTTAAACATTTCTGGAACTACAAGAATATCATCCAAAACAAATTATCTCCCTTTCCAGGAACATGTTGGTGTTCCTCTCATCGGGTTTCTTCGTTCTGCTAACAGCATTGGCTTCAATCATATTTGATTGCTCTTCTTGCAGATCGTAATCCACCAGGAGTTGTTGGAATTGCGTGAATGTCATCGAGTGATCGAAACGGGTAGTGATCAAAGTTACGAAAGGCTAGCTTGTACTCAGATCCTAACTCTCCCAACGCTATTAGTATAATCTGGGAAACACATAGCTTTTCTCCACGTCTGAGTAATTTGGGGTGGACGAATGATGGTGGCTACCTTATGTTTGCCCCACATCTGAGTACTACTCGACTTAGTTGATTGCTGACGAATCCGACTCTTGCCTTCTTTTGAGGAGGAGAAGAAGGAATATGTATTTAACGGACTATGATTGTGTGGGAGTGTTTGGACCCTCGGATGGACACGAGCACATGATGACGAAAGCATGTCTCAACTTCTTTGAAAGGTTTCTGAAACTGAGATGAGAGAGAAAAGGTTTGGACTCGTCGGTGAGTGTTTACACACACAACTCTTTCTAACACTCTCTTTTCCGATTATCCACCCCCTCCCATGTTGGATCAAAGGAGATATTTAAAGTGTTAACCTAGGAAGCCCACAAGTTTTCTGAGCCTTTCCTGGTCCAGCCCATTCGTGCGGTTAGGCCCGAATGCAGCTGGTTTGGTCCACGGACCGTTGGGTGGTACCAACAAAACCTAAGGTTAGACAGACGAATTTTAGGGAGTGTGTAAGTTGACTTTGTTTATATTATGAGTTGTATTACTTATAACATTCAAACGTGTCTCTACACCGGATCAGTTTCGTTCAATGAGACTCAATGACACGTGTGTTGTATCATTTTTTTAGGTATATATTTATCATGATTTTATTAAAAAAAGAAATTGTTATACGGGTAAAATATCTGGTTCAATCCTAGTCGTTCGTATATATTAAGCGGGAAAACCCTAATTTTGGCGGGGAAGTGAACTACAACCTCTTCTTCTCCCTATATAAATAAATCTACGGAGGAGGAAGTTCGCGATAGCGACAGGAACTGAGATGGGAGAACTTCCGTATGATTACGTAGATAACCCTTTCGAAGCCGTGCAGGTGACATTCGAGAAGGCCGTACAGGATTTGGCAACAGACGGTCGTTTCGATCCGGCGAGGTTTTATCGAAAAGATTGGGGTGTTGTTGATCTCTTCCGACATTTCGTGTTCGACAATGGTGGTTTTTCCAAGGTTCTACGCTGTTTACACTTTACATGGTCCGAGTTTTCTCGTTACCTTTTATTTCGAAAGTAGGGTTTTAACAAGTATCAAAAACTATTCTCTCAGATTCCGATTCTAGAACTGTCAAATCTTCATCGGATTAAACCCAATACCCTAGTTCGTTACAGAGGGATGATCCAAGACATGTTTGGGAACGAGCTATACATCGGTGCTTTCAAGGTGTTACTTAATTCTCATTTTTCTTTTCTTTTCTTTTTCTTTTCACAGTAGTGGATCGTTTTCCCCCAAATATAAATTTGCTACTAAATCTCATATTTTTTTTTCAAAGGACGGGGATACATGGAGAACAAATAAGTTCATGGAACGTCCTATGTTTGAGATGACTCCCTCATCTGACGAAAAAACGCAGTTGTGGGAACGTTCTCTCGTATACTGTGTTCCTGTAAATAATCCTTACAAAATCTTTGCATATTACCATTCAATACTACTGCTTGTATCATAATCTCTTCTTTAGGTTCCTGGCCAGAATTCATGGACATTGGAATATTCTACTCCGCCTTATGGTGAAAAGAGAGGAAGAGACGATGAAGTAGACACTATGGATTTTGATGATTCTCTCTTCAAGAAACAGGTGTGAATTGATATAATTCCCAATAAGAATGGTCAGTGGGTATCCAATACAGATAATATTTTTAATGGAGAACATTGGTGTGATTTATGTGTTTTTTAGAGAGTAGACGAAGTTCAAATCCAAAATCAATCACTAGATTCTGTGGGTGATCCGCATTTCCAATCCAGCACAGACATGGTGGACGGTTTCGATAAAAATCATTTTTCATGTTTAGTTAAGGTATTGGGCATTCCTTATCGAACTAAGTTTTTTTTTAATCTACCAAACATGTATTTACATATGAATTTCTTTATTATTTTTTCGCAGGTTTACGATACACCTGAAAATAACCTGAATTTGAATGATGTTATTGAGTTCATTGGCATTTATACTTTTGATCCAGAGCCTGCAGAAGACGACGATGTTGATCCTAACTATCCTACTTTTGAGTTTATGGAAGACGTCACTGATCATATTTCTCCTACTAAAGTTTGCTGAATTTATATGTTGATTCTCTATAAAATCTAGTCTCGTGTTATTCAGTGAAATCATTTTTCTAAAGTTGATATTCTTTCTTTCAGGTTCCGCGACTTCACTGTCTAATACATAGAAAATTGTCTGTTCATGATTTTCTTCTTGGTCGGCATATAGCTGCTGCTGTAAGTACTTAAAATCAAAATGCACCACAATATTTGTTTGCATTTGGTTCTAAAAGTTTCCTACATTGCAGCCGACACCAAATTTGATTAGAGATGTCCGTGAATCTTTGTTTACGTATCTTTTAACAGTTCTGGGAAATGATGGATTGGCTGCCCAATGCGTGCTATTACATATCTTATCCAGAGTATGTAAAATATTGGCTTTCCATACTTCCATTTGAAATCATCTGATTTTGTTTTAACAACAAACAATTTCCTCCCCTTTGAAAACAGGTTCGGTCTAGAGATCATTCTATCTCTGTAGGTAGGCTGTCGCTTAACCTTTCAGGTTTCACGAGAGAAAATGGATCCAAGTTTGGAAACAAACTTTCAGAATCATTAAAAAATATCTTGCCTTTCTCACTATATATTCCTTTAACTGTTGAATATCTTAACACGGATCATCTTCAACCGAAAAAAAATAACGTGACAGGAAGGTAGTAAATAATCCAACTCTTTCTTCAATCAGTAATTAAAATTCTCAAGTTTTGATCTCCCCCTTCCCTCCAGGTTAGTATCTGGGGCACTGCAGCTTGCTCAAGGTACACACTTGGTGATTGATGAGACCACATTGTGCTCTGGAACATTATATGACATTGGTCTTGCAAATGTAAGGTTACTCAAGCATCTAATGGAGTGCCAAATGGTAACCAGAGTTCTTAATGCTCAAGCATCTTTTGTCATATTTCCTAAAATATTGTTGCTGCCTGACATCAAACTTAAATTTCAGGTTGCATACAATTTCGAATACTACAATCTGGAAATGCCAGGTGAAGTCCAATTTCTAATCTTATCCGAGGGGAAATCAAACATCTTGCCTGCCGATCTTGTGGTGCCGTTTCAACCTAATGCCATAACTTCCTCTACGAATGTAACTCCGGAACTCCTCGAATCTTGGAGATGGTATTTAGCTGAAATGAAATCAATTCCTCATTCCATCGAACCTGATCTTCAGAAGGTAAAACAGATGAAAACTATGAGTAAAGTAAAACATTATTTCTGAAAGTTACTCAATTGTTTTGTTTCCACTGAATCTTCCAGACTTTAGAAGATGACATGGTTGCAGCGAAGAAGGTTAATGTGAATCTGCGATGCGAAGATCTCAGCAGGTTGTTGACAATGGCGCAACTTATGTCTGCGAGCTTTGGAGAGACGAATCTGTCACTTGAGCGTTGGCAGATGGTAAAAGAAATAGAGCTTCTCAGGAAAAAACGCATTGGTGGAATCTAATGTTGCATTCAACTTTCAACCACCCTTAAGTTTAATCAAACTTTTCTGTAGTTCCGGTGGCAGTTTTGTGAATTTATTGAAAGTAGAGGGTGTTTGTTGTAAGGTGGTGAAATCTCAAAATCTTATCTTACTCGTATCTTCAGTTCCTCACCTGGTCGATCGTATATATAGTGGTTCTTCACTCTCCCGCTGCTTCTTCTAGTTAGCACGACGGAGCGAATTCCGAATCTTCGATCGTGATGCCGTCGTCATTCTCTCTGTCGCCTTCTCCTTCGATTCTTTCTCCGAAATCGGGTTTTAAGTCACGGTTCGCATCAAGATCATCAACGAAGCCACTTCAAGTTCGATGCGTTGTTGGTGGTGAGATAATTTAATTTCAAATCTCGTCTTCTCCGTCATTTCTATACCGAAATCTGTTGCTTCTTCTTTGAATGGAATTATGGAATTGAGGTTGATTTTGTATGAAATTCGGATTACGTTTTCAATTCCGGTCTTCAAATCCCTAACTCTTGTGTGTGTGTGTGTGTGTGTGTGTTTTCCCGTCTTTAGAAATTGTGACGGAGCCCAAAGTAGCTGGGGTTTCTGGACCCCTTCTGTTAGATGCAGTGCGAGGAGTAAAAATAGAAAGACCTCCAGTTTGGCTTATGAGACAAGCGGGGAGATATATGAAGGCAGGTTTAGTGACGACTAAGAAGATTCGATTACGATTTTAGTTTTTTTTTGTCTTCAGCACAATGATGTATGTTTTTATGCAACAGAGCTATCAGAAATTATGCGAAAAGCACCCATCTTTTCGCGAACGATCGGAAAATGTTGATCTTGTTGTTGAAATCTCTCTGCAGCCGTGGAAAGTATTCAAGCCAGATGGGGTGTGTTGGTTGTTTTGCTTATTCTGATAATCATTTTCATCATCATAAACATATCATCAGATATTATGACTTGGCAGGTGATTCTATTCTCAGATATTCTTACTCCTCTTCCTGGAATGAATATACCATTCGACATCATAAAGGGAAAAGGTCCTCTTATATACAACCCACTAAGAACTGCTGCAGAGGTTGAACAAGTTAGAGTTTTTAATCCTGAAGAATCAGTTCCATATGTTGGAGAAGCATTGCGGATTCTGAGGGCTGAGGTATCTCTAAATTCCAATAAAACAAAACTTGCTTTTGGATTTTAAATAATAGATATGTGATTTTAAATTTGACCAGGTAAATAATGAAGCAGCAGTCCTGGGTTTTGTTGGGGCGCCATTTACTCTGGCTTCTTATGTTGTCGAAGGTGGGAGTTCAAAGAACTTCTCAAAGATAAAGAACCTAGCATTTTCTCAACCCAAGGTACCACCAATCTTATTTTGTTGATGTTTGCACCTTCTTAATCTGCAATTCTGTACGACAGTATCAATTTAATTAAAATCCATGGGTTTTGTCTACAGGTGTTGCATGCATTGCTGCAGAAATTTGCAGATTCCATGTCAAAGTACATTAAGTACCAAGCAGATAATGGTGCTCAAGCAGTTCAGATTTTCGATTCCTGGGCAACAGAACTCAGCCCAGAAGATTTTGACGTGTTCAGTCTCCCATATTTGAAGCAAATTGTGGATTCAGTTAAATTGACGCATCCAGATCTGCCTTTAATTCTATATGCAAGTGGTTCAGGAGGTTTGCTTGAGAGGCTTCCCTCAAGTGGAGTTGATGTGGTCAGCCTGGATTGGACGGTCGACATGGCAGATGGCAGGAAACGGTTAGGAACTGACATTGCCGTTCAAGGTAATATAGATCCAGGAGTTCTATTTGGATCAAAAGACTTTATTAGCAAACGGATCCAAGACACAGTGGCAAAGGCTGGTAGCAAAAAACATATTCTGAATCTTGGGCATGGAATTGTTGTAGGAACACCAGAGGAGAATGTTGCCCACTTTTTCGAAGTTGCTAAAGGGATCAGATATTCAGAGTGATTTTGATGTTTGTTTTTTGTTCTTACTGTTTCCATCTAATATGGTAACAGCTTGAGTTTTTAAAAATGTATTCATTCATTTTGAGTTATTTCTGAATACCAGTCATTAAATATACAACTTTTCGATGCATAAATCTACTTTTGAATTGTGATCTGCTTCATGATAAATAACAGTCATTAAGAACAAATCATCAGATCTCCTATTGCAATTAGATCTATGTACTAATAAAAAAAAGGATCCATGAAGAAATAAATGTTAATAATAATCAATTAGAGATCCTATATAGTAGAAAATTTTATGTACAAAGAATGAATTTAATGGGATATTGTACTGTAAAACAATGAAATGTAGTTTCTTGTATTTCCATATCCATGAAATGTAGCCCACAAAAATTAAATGTCTAATAAGTGTGATTTTGGCATCACATTCTTATAAAAATAAATCATGAAAACATTCTTTAAGATGGAGATTAATAACCTGTGCGATGACCTTCTTTCATGGTTTGATGAATCGAGCTAATTTGGAGAGAACTGTTCTTAAGCTGCCAATTCCAGCACCAGTCTTTGAACTTACCATCATCTAACCACAAAAATAAGTTAATTGGTTATTTATTCTTTTGGCAAAGATGAAGAAAAGAACAAATTGAAATATATAGATCACTACTTACCACAGGGTCTATTTTGGACTTCATTGTCTTGAGATCCTGAAACAGAAAAATGTATTACATGAAGATTGAGTGGAAAAACCAACAGTCCCTGAATGTATATTTATTTTCATAAGAATTATACCTGTTGTATCTGCATAGCACGGCGGGCCACATCTATTGGAAAGACGATATCGGTCTTGGTTAATACAACCTGGTACGGTGTTTTGGATCTGAGACAAAAGACCAAGTACTAACATTTATTTTTCATTAAATCAAAAATACAAATGATCAAAAATATATCGAAAGATGATAAAAAATAGTTTTGTTAAACACAATTATATATATAATCACTGGTTAAACCTCTTGAAATTTCCTTTCTATCTGGTATTCCAAAACAGTTATCCAGTTGTATCTCAATTTAAAATTAATTTATTTGAAAATATAGCATGTCATTAATTATGTAAGACAATGAAGAAAAAGATAAATAACTCGCTATAAAATAAACGAAATAGAAAAGTTTCAACTGTTATTGAAAATTAAATTCCAGACAAATAACATACTGAACAAGCAATTTCATTGATTTCATAGTGATGTGGCATCTTTTTTTTCAGTCTTAAAAATTAATGATGTGGTATATTTCCAAATAAATCAGTTATAAATTGAGAGAAAAGAGAATAATGTTGGAGTTAAATGCAATTATTCCAAATTGCAATTAATTGAATATAGAGGGAAGAATAAGATTAAATGGAGTGTCTCTTTGGAGACATCTGATAAAATTGGAACGATACAGAGAAGATTAGCATGGCTCCTGCGCTTTGCTTCAAAAAAAAAAGATTAAATGGAGTATTCCTCATGGGCCAAATTCCCATTAGACTGGGGAGAATTAAGTTAGTTATATCCATGACTCAATTCCCAAGACAACTAACCATATAATTGTAATTGTGACACTACATTCATTCATCACCAAGAGTATGGAAAAGCTCAATCACCCCCGGGGACCAGGCTAGGCTGAACCTCGGATTGTATGATTTGTATGACTTTCCTTTCTCATTTAAATTCTTTCTTAAATCATTTTTTAAATTCCTATTATATATTCTAAGAGAAAACAGAGAGAGACCTAGAGAGGCAGAGAGCCATCACCATTGTGAGGGAGAACGATTTCTACAGAGATCTAAGGAGGCTGTTCCGTTCAAAGTTTCAAACAGCAACAGATAATTTTTTTGGAATGCCATATAGTAGTTTCAAATATAAAAAGTGATTTTATTAAACAACCTTAGATATATAATATAATCAATTGATAATCAATCGCCTTGATTATACAACTTCTAAAAATTAAAAAAGGTTGATTCTATTTTGAAATTTTATATGTATATATATGAGATAAAAATGAATCCTACATGTGATTTCATATTCAGCTTAGAATTTACTTGGCAGTGGAAACCAATTTGTCAACTTTGGTGGGACATGGGTTTCCCTAGTTACAACTTACAAGTGTGTCTTCTTAACTTTATCAAAGAATTGAATGAAAGTGGTTAGGGTTGAAGATTTGGTGAAGAACATGGTAGCTTTCTCAACACATTAGATAATGCATAAGCATCTAAAATTTATCAATTGATAATAGGGATTGGGGATCACAACTCACATCTATAATTTTATATCGGACAACTATTAATTAAATGGCACACAAGCTACCGCCACTAACTCACTAAGAAATAATTAACTGTTCAGTTATCAAATATTTTCATTAAAAATAATGAAGGGCAATGGACATTGATTTTTCAGATAAAATCCAGGCAGTGACACTTTTACCATCCCTTCCAGAATCTTGGTCGAGACTAATAATCTATGTAAGTATTTCTATGGCAAAAACAAAGATGACACTTGATGATGTTAAAGATATTTTGTTAGGTGAAGAGATAAGGAGAAGAAATCTTCCTTCAGGCAGTTCATCTGTATTAGTTCTGGATTCTAGATCAAGGGGTATTGAGGTTTATGCAGAATTAATGGGAGTTATAAGTGTTAATAGAGACTATTTAATTGGTACCCTTATTGGGCCAATTATGTCATTAACTTGGAATGGGTCCAAATTAATTTCGACACTATATATAGGCGTTATTAAACAATGCTGAAAACCTAATGTCATAACATCTTGTAATATAATAGCTACCATCAATATATCATCAAGTGAACGTACACCATTGTTAAGGTGGAACCACTATAAAACCCTAGCATGTTCTTCTCTAAAAATTTCGTGCGCAAGAGAGTAGAGAGCCACCTTAGATCGGTGAGGGAGAGTTCCAACAAGTGGTATCAGAGCCTTGTTTGAGGTCCAAGAAGGTGCTGGAATCAAAACGCGAACACTGTTCATCGACGAAGTTACTGTTCACGAAAGAATTTTTTTTCCAGCAAGAGGAGAGGATCTATCAGAGCCACTGGTTGTTTTCAGATCGGCGATCCAAATCTGATGCAGTCGGCAGGAGCAGATCTGATCGATAAGGCAAGAGCAGATCAGTGGGGTGTTGATCTGAATTAAGGGTGTGTGTTTTCTTGGGAATCAGAATGGGAGGAGAAGGCGAACTGAGGATTGAGAAGTTTGATGGGAAGGATTTCATGTTCTGGATGATGCAAGTGGAGAATTACTTGTATCAAAGGAAGTTGTACAAGCCACTCAAAGGGATAAAACCCGATGATATGTCAGCTGAACAGTGGGAAGAAATGAACAGAAGTGCCTTGGGAATAATCAGGCTGAGCTTGTCGAGATCAATTGCCTTGTCATGTGCTAGTGAATCAACAGGTAAGGGTCTGATCACCAAGCTCAGAAGCACCTATGAGAGTCCATCTGCAATTAATCAGGTATATCTAAGCCGGAAGCTATTTAATCTAATGTTACATGAAGGAGATTCTATCACTGAGCAAATAAATAAATTCACTGCTCTAGTGGGGCAGCTTGCCTCTATTAATGTTAAGTTTGAGGACAAGTTGCAGGCCTTGACACTTTTATCTTCACTGCCCGAGAGCTGGACAGGAGTCATCACCTCAATTAGCAGTGCCATGCTAAGGAGGAAATGAAACTTGAAGAGGTTAAAGAGCTTATGTTGGGAGAAGAGATAAGAAGGAAAAATCAGAAAGGAAGTGCTTCAACAAGTGCGCTCCTGGATGAATCCTCTAACAGAGGAAGATCTCACTCTAAATCCAAGAAAACAACAAACAAATCTAAGTCAAGGGCACCTAGCAAATTAAAAAAAGGTTGTATGCTGAAATTGTGATAGTAAGGGACATTACAAGAGGGATTGCAAGGCTCCCGAGAAGATTAGAGGAAAAGAGAAAGAAGAAATTAGCAATTATTCAGAAAATTCAGATGATGAAATCTTGATTTGCTGTGTAGAGTCTGAAACTGACTCCTGGGTATTAAACTCTGGAGCCTCATTTCATTCTAATTTTAGGAAAGATCAGGATCAGTTGAAGAACTTCCACAGCAGTGACAGCACTGACCTGAAGAAAGTGTATCTTGCAGATGGGTCATCCTTAGATGTGTTGTGGGGAAGGTGAAGTACATCTGAAGACTGGTCTTGGGCAGTGGATTTTGAGAGATGTCAGATATATTCCAGGTCTGTCCAGGCAGCTAATTTCTGTAAGTCAACTGAACAAAGAAGGCTTACCACTCAACATTTGCTGAAAATTCTTAGAAGGTGGCAAAGGGAGTGAGAGTGGTTGCCAAAGGGTCTAAGACTGGAACACTCTATCTAGTTCCCTCGAACATGAGGGATAGGGTGATTGCAACTGTAACTAAGTAGTCAGACACCACTCTTTGGCATAGAAGAATGGGTCACATCAGTGAAAAAGGGCTGAAAAAGTTACATAGGACAGGCAAATTCCCTAAGTTAAAATCTGTTAACTTAGATGTGTGTGAAGACTGCATTTATGGTAAACAAAAGGCTGTGAAATTCTTGAAGAAAAAGAAAGCTCCAAAGGAACAAAATTTGGATTTAGTTCATTCAGATGTGTGGGGACCTGCATCTGTTGAATCTCTTGGAGGTGCAAGATACTTTGTCACTTTCATAGATGACCACAGTAGGAAAGTTTGGATTTACTGCTTGAAACACAAATCAGATGTGTTTAACACATTCAAGAAGTGGAGGTTGGAGGTAGAAAACCAATCAGGAAGCAAAATCAAATGTTTCAGGTCTGATAATGGGGGTGAGTATGATAGCTCAGATTTTAAAAAGTATTGTGAAGAGAATGGCATAGTAAGACAGAGAACCGTAGCTGGAACTCCACAGCAGAATGGCATGGCAGAGAGGATGAATCAAACCATCTGTGACAGGGCCAGGAGCATGCCGGTGTACTCTGGACTTCCCAAGACTTTTTGGGCAGAGGCTGTGACAACTGCAGTTTATCTGATCAACAGAGGACCCTCAGTACCACTTGATTTCAAAATTCCAGAGGAAGTTTGGAGTGGAAAGGAAGTCAGTTTGGAGCACTTAAAAATCTTTGGGTGTGCAACCTTTGTCTTAAAGTCCAAAGAGAAAAGAGACAAGTTAGATGCAAAGTCTGTCAAGATGTATTTTCTTGGATATGGCACAAATTCATTTGGTTACAGGTGCTGGAATCCTGAAATCAAAAAGATAGTAAGATCCAAGAATGTAGTATTTATGGAGACTGAACTCTACAAACACAAAACAACCACTTCTAGTGAAAGCAGGACAGAAATCAGCTTTTATGACTTACCAGAAAAAGAAGCGGAAGACAGAGATGATGTTGTAAGTGAACAGGTTGATGTTGAGGAGATGGAACCTGAGGACAGTGTGGAAAATAGTGTTGAAGATGCATCAGATGAAGAAGGGCCAGAACAGTTTTTTGGTCACCCTTCACATTTTGTAAGAAGATCAACAAGAGTTTCCAGACCACCAAACAGATTTGATCCATCTCTAGCTGTAAATTTTCTGTTATTGACAGATGAAGGAGAGCCTGAATCTTACTAGGAGGCACTCAAGGTTGGTGATTCAGTCCAGTGGGAGAAAGTCATCAAGGAGGAACTAAAATCTCTAGAGACGAATAGCACTTGGAGTCTGACAAGCTTACCTAGGGGTAAAAAAGCTCTACAAAACAAGTTGGTATTCAGGTTAAAGGAGGAGGCTAATGGAAGGAAGAGATACAAAACAAAGCTAGTGGTGAAGGGCTTTCAACAAGTACAGAATTTGGATTATTCAGAGGTATTCTCCCCTGTTGTGTAAATGACAACCATAAGGGTACTTTTAAGCATTGTATCTTCCTGAATTGGTTTCTTGAACAAATGGATGTAAAAACAGCATTTCTCCATGGTGATTTAGAGGAGGGAATCTACATGCTACAGCCTGAAGGAAATTCTGATTTTAATAACAAAAGTTTAGTTTGCAAGTTGGAGAAGAGTTGATAACTTCATGAGTACCATGAATTTCAGAAGAGCAGATTCTGATCACTGTTGCTATCAAAAGAGTCATGGGAAGACAACTGTTATTTTAATCATCTATGTAGATGATATGCTGATTGCAAGTCCTAGTATGTCTGAAATTAAGTTTCTCAAAGATCAGCTGTCCAAGAAATTTGAAATGAAGGATCTGGGAGAAGCAAAGCAGATTCTAGGAATGAAAATTTGTAGATCTGCTGACTGTATCAAATTAAACCAGCAAAAATATATTCAGAAGATACTGGAGAGATTTCAGTGTGCCAATGCTAAAAGGACTGATCTGCCATTTGGGGCAGAAATCAAACTGTCCAAGGATCAGTCACCAAAAACAGTTGAAGAGGAGAAAATGAAAACAGTACCCTATGCATGAGTTTTGGGAAGCTTGATGTATGCTATGATCTGTACAAGACCAGATATCTCTCATGCAGTGGGAGTATGTGAGTAGATTCATGGCAAATCCTGAAGAAGAACATTGGAGGGCAGTCAAATGGATTCTGAGATATTTACAAAATTCTCTGAATATAAGTCTATGTTTTTCAAAGAAATCAGTGGAGTTGGTTGGTTATTGTGATTTTGATCTTGGAGGTGATTTAGACACCAGCAGGAGTATCTCAGAGTACATATTTTGTAATGGAGGCACAACTATGAGTTGGAGATCAAAGCTACAGAATCATGTTACACTTTCAACTAATGAAGCCGAGTATGCAGCTGTAACAAAGGCTGCTAAGGAGAAGATTTGGCTAGAAGGATTGCTCACAGAGTTGGGTTTTGGTCAGAAGAGACCTGTTCTGTTTTGTGATAGCCAAAGTACAATTTATTTGGCTAGAAATCCAAAGTTTCATTCCAGATCAAAACACATCAGACACAAGTATCATTTTATCAGAGAGCTGATTGAGAAGGGAGACCTGGATCTGAGAAAAATAGCAGGAGATCAGAATGCTGCTGATATGCTCACTAAAGTCATGAGCATTGGCAAGCTAAGGTTGTGTATGGCCTTGGTTGGACTCCTTAATCATTGATGAAAAGGAGTGGATGATGGTGGTAGCAAATAGTCTCCAAGTAGGAGATTGTTGAGGTTTATGCAGAATTAATGGGAGTTATAAGTGTTAATGGAGACTATTTAATTGGTACCCTTATTGGGCCAATTATAAGTCATTAACTTGGAATGGGCCCAAGTTAATTTCGACACTATATATAGGCTATTAAACAATGCTGAAAACCTAATGTCATAACATCTTGTAATAGAATAGCTACCATCAATATATCATCAAGTGAACGTACACCATTGTTAAAGTGGAACCACTATAAAACCCTAACGTGTTCTTTTCTAAAAATTTCGTGCGCAAGAGAGTAGAGAGCCACCTTAGATCGGTGAGGGGGAGTTCCAACAAGGGGAAGATCAAAAACCAAAGGGAAGAAGTCAAGTGCAAGGTCCAAATCCAGAACAGGAAATAAAGAGAAAAGGTGGTGTGGTTCAAACTTCTGTTGCTAGGGATTTCTTAATTGGAGTTAGGGATTTATTATTTGCTTTGGAGAAAATTAATGTATCATTTGCATAGATTACGTGTGATATGGATGTTGCTCGATAAACCTTATATTTATCTATTTTCCTTGCTTCTATTTCCCTTTTCTAGTAATCTACTTAGAACGTCCATGATTATATCAAATAATAATGGGAAGAGGGGGTCTCCCTGCCTTATTCCTCTTTGGTTTTTGAAAGGTGGAGTTGGGGTACCTTCTACTAGTACTGAGAAGGATGTTGTTGTAATACAATTCCATGTCACAAAGGTGGGGAGAGAAGTCATATGCTTTTAGTGTATCAATTATAAACCTCCCATTTGACTGTGTCAAATGCCTTCCTAATATCTATGCTTAAGCAACATCTTCTTGGTGTCTTTTTTCCTACCATGCCCATATAGCATTTCATCTGGCTACACCCAATAGAGTGTTGTCTGATATTAGCCTATCATTAATGAAAGTTGTAACAAAATATTAATATTAATACTCATTAAATAAACACCTATCATTAATATTAATCAATTTTCTAAGTACTTATTAAATATTAATACTAATAATAGACACCTATTATACCTGTAACAAAACACATTTGTTAACTTGTTATAACTTAAAAAGTATACCTTTCCATCAATTCGACGAGTTCATGATCCCTGGTTTTCATGCCCCATTTAGTGTCAATAAGAAGGCAAACCCTTTGGAGGCCATCTCTAGTTGAGACATATTCCTTCACCTATAATATCAATAAAAAATCATTAAGGTTTGGGATTTAAATCCTAAATTTATGTCGTAAAAATGATATAAGCTTACATCATATGTGCTTGATTCTTATAAATTATATAATATTATACTCACAAGTTCCTCCCAGGAATCTTTAACTTCTTCTTTCGCATATGCAAACCCATATCCTGGCAAATCAACCATGCACATCTTTGAGGCAAGTCGGAAGAAGTTAATTGTCTGCAAAATAAAAAATATATATAATAGTTAAACCCTAAACACTATAATTTATTATACCTCTCTGCTTACCTGAGTATGACCAGGTTTATCAGATGTTCTTACAACGCCCCATTGTCGTGTAAGTGCATTCATTAGTGATGATTTTCCAACATTTGATCTTCCTAAAATCATTACAGATTGCAGAATATTAACCAAATATGCAATTTAATTCGTTTAAAAAATGATAATAAAAAACCTGCAAATGCTATCTCAGGGAGGACAGGAGCTGGAAAGGAAGTTGATATCTTTGCTGAAGCAAAAAATTCCAATTTATTCCGAAAGACCTGTTTAAAATAATTGCAACTTTAACATTGATCATTCCTTATATTTCAGGTAATTGATGGGTATAAAAAAATCAATCACGTACACTTTCTTTAACACGTTCTCTTGTTGTGTTTGTAGAAAATGGTATGTTATCCAGAGGAGCAGAAATATCGACTATATATCCTGCATTTTTCCACTCAATTGTCCGTCTACGTCCCAATAGCTGTAAATTTCGACAACAGTAGTGCAAGAATTAAATTAAGGAACCATCTAGAAAAATAGGACATAGATCGAGTTAGAACCATTCATAAAGAAATATCATTGCTGAATTAACACAATTATTTTCCAATATTTGGCCTCAAGTATCTCAATTTCTCATGAGAATGGTTCTCATCTGATCTGAGTAGTAAAGGAATAAATTCATATATGACCATACATCATTTTCCACAGTTGAAAGAATGGAAGAACTTGGTATTATTGCTCGAAACTGTGCGTTCTTTGAGATTTCAGGATCTTTTTCTTCGACTTTCTCTGTAAAAAGCCGAAAACCAGACATAAAATTCATTTCTAAAGTAGTAGTTAAATATTAACTGAAATTAAAGTAAAACCAACCATTGGAAGAAAGAGTTTCGACGATTTTTTTGTTTGAAATATCATTTGGATCTAATCTGATTCCAGCTTTCTTCCTCTTCCTTTTCTGTTTATCCTCGGCCATTACAGGATTTTCCCTTAATGATTTCCTGTACATTTCTATCTTATTTTTACGTAACTCCTTCCTACGATGAATACTATTATCATTGGATTGAGAGGAGTTAGAAGACTCCTCTTCATCACAATCATTCCGGTCAATCTTTACGTCCTCCGGCTTAAATTTTTCAGTTGAACCATCAGAATATCTAGGTCTATTCTCAATACCTGTGTTTCTTTTTCCATTCTCAATTGTATTTCCTCTCCTTCCATAATCTCTAGAAACACCTCGTGGGCTACGCTCATTCTCATTGTACCTAGGCTTACCATTAGTTTTATTTCCAAAAATCTTTTCTCTAGGTGTTGTGTTCTTCGACATTACCTTCTCTGATCTAAAGTTCCCAGATGAAACATTAGAATGTCTAGGTCTATCCTCAATACTTTTGGTTCTTTTTCCATTCTCAATTGAGTCACTTCTCCTTCCAAAATCTCTTGAAACATTCTGTGGACTACAGTCGTTCTCATTGTACCTGGAATTAGTACTAGTTTTATTTCCAAAAATCCTTTCTCTGGGTGTCGCGTCCTTCGTATTTGACAATGAATCTGCAGAATTATGCCGCTGTTGAACTCTTTGTATGGTTTCAGATCCTCTTTTCACGTTTTTTTTGACATTCCCATATTTACCCTCTTTCTTAGATGTTTTCAATCGCCTGACAGTAAAACCAGATGTACCACTAGTCCCTCTTTTGGAACCGAAATCATATGTCATTCTTCAAAACAAAACAAAAACTCAATCTTCTCATTGACAAGAGTCACATATAAAATTCAAATTAAGAAGAGAAGATACTAAGAATCGATGAGCAATCTTGACAAGTTGAAATTTATTTAATCATCTATTCATGTGTGGAAAGAAAGAACGAAAGAGCATTTATGTTTTTTGGATGAATCATAGGAAAAATCCAAATTCGTAATTAAGGAAGAAGCAACCGAAAGCCCACCAACCAGTTCAGACAAAGTATGATAATACAAATCGCTATTGTTGACAGTGCAATGATTTTTTTTTTAAAGTCGAAGAGTGATTTACACAAACAGGTAGGGAGCGTTATTGGTAGAAATTAAATATTGAAGGAGAATGAGCATTAAAAAAAACTAAGTTTTAATTCAGGTAATTAAGTAATTCATAGTTGATATTCTATCTGAATATGGTGCGGAACATTTGATTTTATCAACCTGGGTATTTCACTGATTCAAAATTCAGAGATACGAGAGTGCAAAAAAAGTGAGAGATTAAAAAGACATGAATTTAGAAAAGAAGAAAAAAAATTAACTACATACATACATTAATACCAATGCTGGAATGAAGAAGCAGGAAATAAAACCCTCTATTCCTCACCTGCTTGCTGTAACAACGATGTTTGTTGACGAAACCACACATAAAAAACCCTAATGCTTTGAAATTTTACTGTGAAGTGCACCGATCCAACCAACGGTCGAGATCTTTTGACGATAGATTGAAAAGTATTCGATAACCTGATAGTTAATATAAAAAAGTATAAGTTGTTATTTGAAAAGGTTGAACAAAAAAAGGTTTATGAAAACTTGGGAGAATATACCGTAAATATCACATTCACAGATCTACGTTTGTCTGGTGAGTGGTGACTGGTCTTATTAAATACATAAAACATTAAAAAATGAAAAATGAAATTAATATTTAATTTAATTTTATCTAGCTAAAATCAAGTAAAAAAATAAAATCGATTAAAATAAAAAATTTATTTGAATGTAAATCGAAATTTTAATTTTTAACACACTACGAACCAACGGTTGAAAATGCATCTAAAATCATTTAATATAATTACAGTTTTAGGTTAAATCAATTAATGCCATGTCTATTTATTTGAGCAACCACTGACACACTTGCCTGAACAAGATGAAGGTAATGATGGCGGAGGAAGATGAGGAGGAGGAGAAGATGAAGCAAAGGATGAGTCAAGTGAGCAAAGAGAGCTCGACGGAAAACCCATCATTCCGATACTACTACTCAGTGAAAGTCGGAGCAGTGCCTTTTCACTGGGAAATCCAACCAGGAACGCCAAGACATCCAAATTCTGCTGTAAACAACACATCTCTATTACCACCACTCACTCCACCCCCTTCCTATCTCCTCCACCAATTAACCAACGACGCCCAAAACAGCAAGAAGATCGTCACCACCAGCACTTCTCATTATTCCAAATTCCGCCCCATCTTCCGTGCTTTGATTCTTCCAAAGTACTTTAATATTTCCAAGAAACGTGATCGCACCAATGAGTCTAGTAGTACTGCTGTTTCTTCTACCAGATCTTGTTCTCTGGGAACACTACTGTTTTCCTCCCCGTCGGTTTCTTCGTCCGGTAGTACTTCATCAAAACCAGTCGTGAGTGGGAGAAAATCTTGGAAGACTAGAAGTAGTCTGGGTTGGAGTTCTTCGTCGACAACCTCATCCATGCATAATTTCTCCGACGACGACGATACCCCAAAATCAATGGCATGCTTGGGCATGCGAAATATCAATGTGATGTTCTTTACTAAATGCAGATCGAATTGGTTTCCTCCTCCTCCTCCATCGCCACCGGACATGGTCTTGCAGTCTCTTGAATCTTAAATCTTAAATCTTGAATCTTGATTGGATAAATAAATAATATATTGTCTGTAAACTCCTCCTCAATCCTCATATGTATTATCACAGCTAGAGGGATCTGAATTAAGAACCTGTGCTTTGATTAATGTTTATAAATTTGAATTGCTTTGATCTGATCTGATCTGATTTAATTTAATTTAATTTTCCTAGTCAACTCTGAAATATATATATTCGAGTAGTGCAGGTTTTAAGGAAATAATTAATTAAAATCTGTGGCTCCATCTCCACCGGCGACCACCAGCTCAGATCAGGCCAGGCCAGGCCAGGTTACTACCATCACTATCATCAATTCAGCATCATCTTGCATTTGTGAATGCATGTGATCCAGAAATAGAGAAGAAACATGATAATAAATATCCACAGACATCAGGGATCGGACCGACTGAAAATAATAAATTGTCCATCGTGTTGTTTACTTAAAAAAGATCCAAACTTGAAACTCAAGCAGGGACCAGGAACTCATACTATATTACTATACACCATGAATTCAGGCATGCACACTATATGCATGTCTATACAGCTGCTATACAGTAGTTATACAGCTAGCTATGGCCAAATTTACCGGCCAAGGCAACCGACATTGGAAATTAATTTTGCAAAGAAAGGACAATTATCTTTCGGAGGGGAATCTCCCGATTCATGTCGATCGATCTTTAATTTAAATGCGATCGATAGAGGTTGGAAAAGATCGATGGACTATATTTTTTTTTATAATCTACTTACTTTTTGGATTGATTCAATAAAAGAGTTTCACAGAATTTTAAAAACAGCAACAAAGAACAACAAAGAAAGATGGAATTAGATAACATGCAATTCTCTTGAGCATCTTCTCCCAGACTCATCGCAAAAGTCTCCGAATGTAGGTATGCCACCTTTTCACGACTAGACTTGTGGGGCTTACCAAATTTAGATTCGTCAAAGCTTGTGTCAATCTGCATGCGAGCGGTCGTCTTCACGTATCGGAGGCTCTGGGCGATCCACGAAATACACGTGTTATAAGTCAAGTTTTCAGGGAAGGAAATCGGCGATTTGTGTATCAAATCGGTGATTTGCTCCGTAAATGTCACAGAAGGGTGTAAAATTGATACCTTTGATGTGCTCCGGAGGTCCTCTTTTAGGTTAGACTCCACAACCCATCTTTGTCATTGTTTAATCAATATCGATTTAGGTTTTCCATTTCACTGTTTTTCCATTTCAAATTTCTTTGAGTTTTCTATTTTCCTAAATTAAAATCTCACCTATTTTCCCCAATACATGTTGTAATTGAGGAAGGTTTTAATGATGGGGGAGATGCTTCCATAGAGATACCCAATACCTCCTACTGATTATATCCACATTGCTGCAACGAAAACCAGCCATCTGTTGTTGTTCCTGAATGACTGGAATCTCGATCCAAAATCACTCATCTTTGATCACGATTACAGATTACTCCTTCCTTACTCTACCCAAATTAGCAAATATAGAGATTGATTATAAAAAAAAAAAGACAGCCAAATTCCAGTGGGAATGGTTGATTGCTTCATTTATTGAACAACTGGTGAAGGTGTTATTCAATTATGGCAGACAGAAGCAACTAATTCCCATAATCCTTCATCCTTATCCAACCAAACTACTCATTTTTTTACCAAAAAAAAAGAGTATCGTAAGCAATAGAACAGTTGAACAGGGTCTAAAATTAGATCCATTTAACCCAACCACAGTTGTCGAATTTAAGTAATGTTTCTTGTGAGATATTCCCATTACAGCATTTCACATATACTGGTCTGATATAATGTTAGCTTTCCACTGCCTGATTTCATATTTGGATTTTCAATATTGGTTGGATTTCCACTGCTATACATCTGCAAAGAGAAAAAAACATCAGTTCAGACATTGTATAAATTTAGTTCAGTTCAGGCAGTTTAAAAAAACATCAGTTCAGTTCAGAAAAAAACATTAGTCTAAAATAGATTGCTACATGTCTACATTAGTATTTCAGACATTGTATAAATTTAAAAATAAAGATTAAGTTAAATAGGCAATGCTTGAAGTTGAATCAAGAGTTTAAACTTTAAACAATAAAAATACAGATATTAAATTAACTGAAATTAGGGATGAATTTTATAAGGATTTTTTCCTTATAATTAACTAAAATCATACCATCTCAGTATTAAAATTATAAGGATTTTTTCCTTATAATCCAATAACATGCTTATACTTTCTGTTTGTCTCACTCTATACGATATCCAATAATACATTGGATCGTATATTAATTTTAAATACTAATTGTATCGGTTTAAAATTTCTAAAATGACCGATGATGATCGAACTTAGATGTATAACCGGCAAGATTCAAAGAGTCGTCTAACGGTGGAATTTGACAATGGTGTCCCTCATTTTTTGAAATTTGCAAGAGAAACACTTGGATGTGAAAGAATAAAGTGCCCTTGCTTTTCTTGTTGTTGTTCATTTTATTTTTCGATAGATGAAGTGGGTACTCACCTTTACAAAAACGAATTAATCATGGCTGATTATTCTATTTGGCATCAACATGGTGAAATCGAAAGCTCAAGAGAAAAAGCACGGATAGAAATTTTCGAAGAATACGATCATACTACATTTGAAGTTGGATCTAGTAGTAACAATCCAATAGTCAATATGGTTCATGATGCAAGTAGACTCTTCGTTATCGATGACCATCGTACTGAATTACCCAATGTTGAAGTCCAAAATATTTACAATCTATTAAAAAGTGCAAATCAGAAATTGTATGATGGATGTAAAGTTAAAACTCTAGATGTTTTGTCAAAAATTATGTGCATCAAATCAACATATGGAATACCTGAAGTTGTCATATTGATACAATTTTGAAATTATGGGGTTCATTTTATAATTTCATTTTATTTATTCTACACTCTAATATTGTAAAATATTCGTTTAGAAAATGGCACGCGAACGTGGTCGTAAACGAACAATCAACGAACGACCAAAACCAATAATAGGGCAAGAAATCGTAGAGAACCGCTTCGATAAAGAACATCGAAGAAAGTGAACTAAGGGACTGAGGCACCCAGGTACACCAACTCCTGCCACTATTGTTAAAAGCGGGTGAGTGCTTTCATTATAATTAATTATATTATTTAATTTAATTGTTTTTTATAGGACTTTTACAAATAAGGTAAGAAGTCAAATAGAAATATTAGTAAAAGGTAACATAACGTTACCTTTAACTAAATGGACTTCTTAAAAAGAAGAGGACAAGGAAAATCTTTACGTCAAATTTTTGGTATGAATTATTTATTTATTTGTCATTTTTTTCATATGTCATTTTTTCCATATGTAATTTTTTTGTCTTTATGTGTGCCTCATTTGAAGACATTCAATTGGCTCGTGAATGTTTTGATAATTATGTTCAACTGAATTATACATGTTGGTTGTATAAAGCGAGACAAGAGGCAATAAAGTTAGCCAAAGTTGACAAACTCACCAGATCTTGTGCTCGATTTCCACCAATATACCTTTCTGCGGAAGTATGGAGTGAAATGGTATAAAGTTGGTTAAAAGAAGATTGGCAAAAAAGATCGGAAAAGCAACAGACAATCGGAAAGCCAATCCAGATTACATATCATACACTGGTGGATCTTGTTCAGTTGCGGCCACTTATCAAAGAATGGTAAAAAAACAATTTTTTCATATAATTTACGTTTACCATTCTAATTATTTTGTGTATGAGAATAAGAATGAAAAAACTGGTCATGAAGTCAGTCACTGTGATCAGGTTTATAAGAAAACATATAGTTTGACTAAGACAAACGATTGGGCTCATCTAAAGGGAGGATGTTTCATTGTAAGAAATTTCGTTAGAAATGCTTCGTTGTAAGTATTTTAATAAATTTAAGTCATATTCTTTATTTTAATTTTTATAGGCTGACTATAATGAGCTCCAAAGAAATGCGATGGAAGTTGCTGGTATTGAGAACAATGATCAAGTACACTCATCAAATGGATCATACACATTGCCAGATAATTTAAAATTATGGGTGAAAGCTACTAAGGGAAAAAAAAGGTCGTGTACGTGCTTAAAACAAGAGCAAGTGATCCAATGTTACTACCATCAAATCCTAATATGGCGACTTCACAGAACATAACTTCAGATATTTTAAAAATTCAACGATAAAAAAACAAAGAAAAATTTGATCTAGCAGTTCAAGAAGCCATTCGAAAATAAATGTCGGATATAGTTAAGGAAGTAAGGCAAGGCTAACGTCAAGAAACGCTTGAGGTAATTAGCATTTATATATATCATTCATATTTTTTTTGTAATTTCAAT
The DNA here is from genome assembly GCA_001185155.1 of Zostera marina. Taxonomy (NCBI): domain Eukaryota; kingdom Viridiplantae; phylum Streptophyta; class Magnoliopsida; order Alismatales; family Zosteraceae; genus Zostera; species Zostera marina. The sequence continues at coordinate 205,633 of LFYR01002048.1, forward strand.
ATAATTTTTTTTCATTAGGATCAGTCGAACCAAGGACAAGACTGTTGGATCGTGATCCGAGGCTATAAAAGGGGATAATAGCTTTTTTCGATTTATACAGGTTAATAGTGAAATTACTTGTAAACATTTAAGATACAAATGGTTGAACAATAATAGTATAAGAATATTATATCTTTATATAAATGATTATAATATTATATCTTACAATATAATATTATATATATTTATAACTTTACCTCTTTCTCTTCAAAGCTTACTACAGTATATGAATACTGAGTCAACTTATTAGATAGTGTTTTATAAATAACTGCAGTATATGAATACTAAGTTATATTACAAACACAAGTTATATTATAGAGTAAATGACCAGATAACTGGATATATATTTGATAAACAAGTTATAGAGTAAATGACCAGATAACTGGATATATATTTGATAAGTAAATGCTTGAAAAGATTTAAGGCACTTAATAAACCTTAGATAGTTGACCAGATAACTGGGTGAGGGATCTGCGTAAAGTAGTCAACCTCTGTATTTGACCAGATAACTGGAAGAGATATCATTTTCAATTAAGTATTGTTTAGTTGATTTTAGATGAAAGATAAAAACTAAAGTTAACAAAGAACAACACAAGAGAATTTATACTGGTTCACCCAAACAAGGGCTAATCCAGTCCCGACCAACTATCGAAATTTACTAACCTAAAAGTTATGGCAAAACCTTAGAGTATCAACTTAAACTCTTAAAAATCTCTCTAAGCTTTAAGGCTAACTTCGTTTAGGAACCAGTCTTTTACGGGTAGACTCACATCTTAGAGTATTATGAAACTCTTAAAAATCTTTAACTTTTACGGGTAAGTTAGTACCTTAGAGTATCAAATAACTTTTAAAAACCTCTCTAAGCTTTAAGGCTAACTTCGCTTAGGAAACAGTCTTTTACAGGTAGACTCACACCTTAGAGTATTATGGAACTCTTAAAAACTTCTAACTTTTACGGGTAAGTTAGGACCTTAGAGTATCAAAGAACTTTTAAAAACCTAGAAATCTTTCAAGGTAGATTCGACCTAAGAGTTTTATAGAACCAAACTTAGAGCATTTTGGTTTAGCTCAAAAACCTTCTCTCACACTTTGGTGATCTTGAGACAAACCTCTCAACCAAAGTGGACACACACAAGAGATGATTAGAGGAGTGAAATATTAAGCAAACAACACTTCTTACTTGTAGAGATGTATAAGAAGATTAGAAGAAGAAGTTGGAGAACTTTTGAAGCTTTGGAAAGCTAGAACACTTGAGCACTTTGGAAGCTTGGAAGCTTGGAGGAAAGAACACGTATGAACTCAAATGTGGAGTGAAAAACTCTTTTGATTGCTTGTAGTGTGGTGAGTGAAAATGAGGGGAATACCCTTCTATTTATAGCCTTGGTCACTCAATGTCCACCCTTGGATCTTCAATGGATGACTCCTTGATTTCTCACATAAATCCAAGCTTTGTCTTTGAAATCTTATCTTGAATAGTATTTTCTTGGATAGTGTTTTGTTGGAGAATCTTATCTTTAAATAATTTCAACGTGAATAGTGTTTTGTCTCATTGGAATATTATACCTTGAATAAAGAGTCAATAATAATAATAATAATATTTAAGGTAAAGATGCAATTATTTCAATTTGAATTTTAACTTTGAATTAAACCTTTGACTCAAATGATTAATTAATTAATTGGAGTTAGATTTAATATTGACTAATTTCGCCCTATAGATTAATAGTGTAATTAGGGTTTAAATTGACATTATTAAAATATAATCCTAAATCGACAATTTTGATTCTACAAAGACAACATAATCACGCTATTACAAAAGATTCGAATGTTGACAAAAGTTCGACTAATAGCGCGACCGACACCAACAAATAGGTTTCTCTTTTTTTATATTTGGTTTGGTTTTCTTTTGAATGGTATGAATTGTATTGGATTGTATGAATTGTATTGGATGGTATGAATTATATTGGATGGTATGAATTGTGTTGAATGGTATAAATTGTATTGAATGGAATTTGTATAGATATTTTTGTATGTTTGAATGAAATTTCCAGGTTATATGAATGTGTAAGACCTTACAATAGATGTCTTCTAACTTTTAAATTTTTTCACAAATTAGCCACGGCCTTTAGCCATTTAATCACTAATTTTGGTCGTGTCCCTTCCATTTCCTTACTATTTTAAACATTTAACCACGGTAAAAAAAAATTAACCACTGATTTTGATCGTGGCCCTTCACTTTTCTTCCTGTTTCAAAAATTTAACCACGATCAATAAAATATTAACCACTGATTTATGTCATGGCCTTTTATTCTACAAAAATTTAACCACGACCAAAAAAATTAGCCACTGAATTATGCTGTGGCTAAATTTTTTAAAATTTTTACCCGATTACCAAAATTAGCCACGGAAAATCATTTCCGTGGCAAAAAATCAGTAGTCACCAGACCTACAGCCACGACCCCTCCCATTTAGCCACGGATTTTATCATTTAGCCAGTGATCTTGGCCGTGGCTGTTTCCCTGTTTTCTTGTAGTGCTTGGCCTGATTGTTTCCCAAACAGATGCTAGCGATAGATCATTCCTCTTGCCTTTCCATGAGAGAGAGTTTCTAGGGCCACATCTCATAAATTTCTCAATTAATTAATTATGTTGTAATGAATATTTCCAAATGGTGTAGAGTTATTATACCTTGGTGAAATTAGTTGCAGGTAACGTTGTATGATATATCGTGTAACCCGACATTTACTGTCGGAGGAGGCCCGGTGTCCGGCGGAAGAGTTGCTGCCGGTAGAGGAGAGAGATCCGGAGGAGTTAGCTAGAGGTGTTTGAAGAAGTGGTGGCGGTGAGTTTAGATCTAGAAATCCTAGGAAGTGTTCCTCTTGGCTTAAATACTTCAGGGTATCAAGTACAATCTGACAATAAAGTACAAGGCTCACTTAAAAGGAGCAAACACAAAAAGGTCACAACATACAAGCTAAGCTACGAAATGAACTAAAGGATGGGCCTTAGATTTTATTTGTTTTTTTATTGTTGTTAGGTGTGTAGCCTATATAAGGCAAACCCTAGACTCTACTTTTTTATCAAGTTATTTGTGGTTTAAAACCCTAGTTTTCAGGCCACAAGGTGAGTAGATCTCTCCCAACCCTCATTTTTTGCCTAGGAATTTGGATCTGGTTACATATCGCTTCCTAATCCAATCCGTCCAAATACCTTCATCCTTCCATGCTCTTCCAATTTTTTCAATGATTGTTGCAATTTGTACATGTTTGGTGGTTACTATTAAACACCAAGCCATCTTAGGTGGGTACTTTTAAAACCTACCCAAAAAGATATTCAATGTCAGTACACTTTGTTTCATTTCCTCAACAATAATAGTCAAAACTTTTATAGCACGACAACTTGTTTGTGAAAATGAATGAAATCTCTTTTTCAATGTAATAATATTTACAGATATTTATAGAATATAATATGTAACAAATAACAGAATAATAAGTAGTTATATTATTGAGGTTGTTATTCTCTTAACAACTTCCCCTCAAGCTTATGGGAATTCTTTCCATAAGCTTGTTAACCAGATACATAAAAATTCATTTCTGAAGTGGCTTTAATTATGAGAAAATCGCCCAGTTGTTATTTTGAACAAATAAATTTTGCTTCTAGCTTCCCACTTGCGACTTGCTTTCTCACGAAATGATAATGCACTACCACATACTTGTTTTTTCATGAAAGATTGGATTCAGGGTAAGGTAATCCGTACCCATGTTATTACACCATATTCAAGACGGTGCGTCGATCAAAAAATCTAATTCTTTCAATACCGTTTGTGTCCAATGGATTTCTGATGTTGTATCTGCCACACTTCGATACTCGGCTTCCTAGAAGACCGTGCCACCGTAGGTTGTTTTTTTGAGCTCTAAGATATATTTAAGATTTCCTCCCCAAAAAATCAAATTCCCTCTGTGACTTCTGCGATCGATTACGTTCCCAGCCTAGTCGGTGTCGGAGTAGGCCTCAAGGCGTGTTAAAGTCATCTTCCGTATTCTAAGACCTAAATAAGGATTAGAAGATAAATATCTCAATATTCGTTGAAGTGCCTACCATTCTCCGACTGTTGGGTGAACCATGAATTGTGACATTTTATTAACTGAGTAGGCTATGTCCGGTCTCGTTTCCGTTAAGTATTGCAAAGATCCGATTGTTTGTCTGAACTTTATACCCTTCGTTTCATCCAGCAATTTACTTGAATCTGGAAACTTTAGAATTGCTTCCATGGGTGTGTATGCTGACTTTAAATAATTTAAATTCAATTTATGTAATAAATTGGCTAAGTATTATTGTGTGAAATAAGGATATCATCATTTTAAAGATTTGTTATATGGACCGAACTAATCCTTGATAGCGAACTCCTTGCCAAATTTGACAATTACCGAATCAATGAAACTACCTGATGATGAGGTGAGTACTATGTCATCAACATAGATGAGCAAGTAGGCCGTGATATCATCCTTCATATATGTGATCGAACAAGAACTCGTTTGACAAACTTTTTTTGAATTCTATATATGGCCACAAGATAATCACGCAACCATGCTCTCGGGCATTGTCAAAGTCCATAGATTGACTTCATTAGTTTGCAAACATAATTTGGCCTTGTTTGATCCTTGTATCCAGGGGTTGCCTCATGAAATCCTCTTCCTATAAAATGTCATGAAGAAAAGCATTCAAGACATCAAGTTGCCTTAAACACCATTTCTGTGTGACGGCGATTGACAAAATTATACGGATAGATGTCAGTTTTATGACTGGATCAAACGTCTTAGAATAATCTATGCCATTTATTTGCCGCATGCCGTTGGCGACAAGTCTTACTTTGTATCTCACGATGTTACCTCGACCATCTTGCTTCAACTTATAAACCCACTTACATGTTAGAACGTTTTGTGAATTATCTCGTTCAACTAATGTCCAGGTTTGATTCTTGTTCAAGGCCTTCATTTCATCATCCATAGCCAATTTCAATTCTAACTTGTGTCAGAGAGTGTTGTTGTGATATTTGTAGGGACCTGAGGTGAAGCAAAGATCTGCAGTGCATACTTCATGTTGGGTTTAAAAATCCTATTCTTAACATGTTGATAGATACACATGTCAAAGGGAAGAAGTATTACATGATATGCAAGAGATGTTGAACCGTGAAGATGTAATTGATGAAGAAGTAACTACTGACGTGCCTGGAGAGGAGGAGCCGACTTGGAAGACGCATCGGAGGAAGATGAAGGAGAGGATGCAGCGCATGAACTAGAAGAGTTAGACGAAGTGTTAGAAAGTAACCCTAAATTATACCTGAGTCAGATATGGCAGAAGCATATGAAGACATAGATAAAGGAAAACGGGTCAAGTTTCCGCCCACCCGATTCAAGGATTATTTCTTTTCCCAATAAGAATTGTTCAATGTCTACAATGTGACAATGACGTCTTTCAACTGAACTCATTTGTTGATGTGAGTACAGACACGATCGTCTATGTACAATACCATTTGTAGAGAGGTATGATTTCAAGGCCAGAAACTCTCCTTCATTATCGGTTTGGAGAGACTTAATTTTTCTACCAACTTGTTTTTCAATTTGTTCTTTAAAAACTATAGACTTCTTTGACTTGAGATTTTCTTTCAATTGGATATAACCAATTATAATATTTCGAGTTATTCTCGGAGTTCATGGGTGTCGGACCTCAGACGTCAGCAAAAATAAGATCAAGTGGAAAAAAATTTGTATTATTGACTTTCGAAGGATAAGAAGATTGATGTATTTTCTCAACTATACAGACTTTACACTTATTCATACTGCGATTTGACACTGGTAAATGAAATTTACTAATTAAATCTTATATCTTCTCATTGTTATGCCCTAGACGCGCATGCCAAGTTGTTAACAATGCTTTTACTGCAAGATTACCTGCTGGAAAATGATCCTCGTTGAGTTGAAGCTGGTAAAGGTCATTATTGATTCCACCCGTTACAATGTCTTGATTACTTGTCCGATCCTTCACATACACCTTTTTTATCATCAAACAAAATAAATTATCTTTGCATAAATGATTAATGAATGACAGATTTTTCTTTATATCTGGAAGACTGAAACATGTAATAATTATATTCTCTAGATTGAGAGAAAAGCAAGAATTTCCAGTGTTAATAACATATACTAATAACTACCGTTTGCGATAACTACTCCATGCTCTGGGATGTTTTAAAGATTTGTTGTGACATGATATGTTCTCTCGGAATCGGGGTACCAAACGGCATTTGCAGCAGAAGATTTGTTTGATTTTGATTTGTAATATTTGTTCTTTTCTTTTTCTTGAATTGTTGGGTACCTGCATGGACTCATTATGCCTATTGAAACAAGAAATGGCTGAATTGAATTTTTTATTACATATCTGACATACCATATCCCATTTATTACCTTGTATAATATTGGCCATTAAGAGAGTTGTTATTGCCTCCTGTCTAGAGGATCTTGCTTCATGAACTTGAACTAGTAATCCTTGAAATGAGGCAAAAGGAATATCGTTAGTCCTAGCAGTATGTGCAGTTACAAATGCATCATATGAAAAGTCACTACAAAAAAACAATCTAGTCAAGCCCGTTTAGGGTGATTAAGCTTTCCATCGTCTAAGGCAACGCCCGTCTGCCTTACTTCTTCCTCCAGACATGTTAGCTCGCTAACATAATCTTCGACTAATTTTGTTTCTTTCATGAAGGCAGACAATCAATTCTTGACCTGCAAGATTTGTGCTTCATTTTTGCGTTGAAGATCCCCTGAAGTGCGTTTCAGACTTCGAACGTTGTCAGGTACGTATGGAGTGACTTGCGGAAGCACAAATGGCATGATCGTTGAAAAAATCCACGCCAATAGTAACTGAAAAGTCAAATCCAGTTAGAACACCCATGACCTTATCCACAAAGTTAAATGGAGATATGAGTGACCTATGGAAGATATTACAGGTTATATGTGATAACCATGGAAATAAAACATATATAGATATAAAAAAAAATATATATAGATATAAAAAAAGGTTTCAACTTAAGAGTGAGCCAATTTCGTGAGTTGGGCTCATTCAAGCGAAACCATGTTAAAATAATGGTTAAGGTTTAGAAAGAAAAGAAAGGAGTATATAGACAAAGGATGGAAAGAGGGAAGGTGGAGAAAAACGTGGGTGGAAGAAGAAGGACAACTATTCCAGCAAGGCTAGGGTGGGGATGGAGACGAAACTCCGACGAGTGACCATCCGAGAAATGAACGAGGAGGTGTCGAGGTGGTTAGAAAGCTTGGTGTGAATTGTGTAGGGAAAGGTCTCAAAAACAAAACGAGATATGAGATTGATTGGTGAATAGTCACCTAAATGCATTTGTCGTGTATGCTATTGGTAACATTTGATTAGAAATGCATGGTAGTTTTGAATGCTGACCCGATGCATAGTAGTTGCAGATTGGGTATATCCATGTAATAATTATTTTACCTATTGTGTGATTACCATATATGTACTGTTTGGGTTTTATTTATTTATTTATTTAGTGGATTTGTGAGACAAGGGAGTCCGAGTATATGAAACTGATGTGTTTGTTTAATAGATATTGCATGTATATATTTTTAATAGAATATATTATAGATTGTATCAGATGCCTTACCAATGCAGGTTAGTTACTGGGTAGATATCTTGGATAAATATCATGGGTATTGAGTAATGATTTTACAGGGCTGAATTGGGGGTGATATGAATTTCCGTGTGTTGTTTTAAAGGGTGTATTGTTCTGTTTTAAAGGGTGTACTGTTCTGTTTTAAAGGGTGTATTGTTTCAAATAGCAGTTATGCTGGATACCGAAGTGATATGAACATAACTATGCTATGTTATGTTTTAACGGGTGTATTGTTTTAAACAACAGTTATGCTGGACACCGAAGTGGTATTGGGTGGAGTTGAGCTTTATTTTATTAGGGTGAAATTAAATAATGGATTTTATCTTAATTAGAACACCTTGAATTTTATATACGAGACACCTGATGGTAACAGCTATCATATGAGTTGATTAATTCCATGGGTATTCAGACACATGTCATTTGACTTGATTTTCATAATCCAAACTCTTTCTTTACGAGTTTTATCCGACATTTAGAATTTTCAGATTGATTTACATGATTTTTAGAGTTTTATGATCCCATGGTTATTTAGACACAGGTCATTTGATGTGATTTTTTTTTATTTATCTCTGTTTTGTACTATGATTTTCAGAATTCATACTCTTTCTTTCAGAGTTTTACCCGACATTTAGAATTTTCAGATTGATTTACACGAGTTTAGAGTTTTATTTTCACTACGGATTTTTACTCTTGAGCCGGATGTATTCACTGTTATTTACAGATTTGCCTATCCAATTTACCAGATGGGTTTACACTTATCTTTACGATTTTTATTGGTTTGTGAATTTATAAGTGAAATCTTGTGATGGATATATAAGTGAAGTGTTATTGAGTGAGTGATGAGAGTGTTGGTATGTATGAACCAAATGACAATTGCATTGTGAGTGTTATCGGATGAAAAAATTATATGTGAAGTGTGATTATTATAATATAGTGAAAAAGTATTATGATCTACTTGATATTTGTGATTTTGATTGCTTTACCATGCGGTTTGACTAATATGTAGGGGAAACTACACTGAGTCATGATATAGTGATTCATCCATATTTTGATTTGTGATGTAGTAGAGATGGAGCATCTCAGAGTTTTCAATCATTCAATTAGATCTTAAACAATATTGTTAGCAAAACCTTGTTTTAGTTACCTTTGAAATCCTAGTGTTGTTTGGTATTTTTATTATGAGATTATTAGACACGTAAATTCCTTTCGTTGTCAATTTTAGTATCAGATTATTAACATACCTAAGTAGGATGTTACACTATAGGAGTATGGTTGGTAGCTTGCAATATTTAGCACTCACTAGACCTGATTTATCTTTCCCAATAAATCAGGTGTGTCAATTTTTACAAAATCCCGCACTTTTTAGTTGTGAGGAGGATATTTAGATATCTACAATGGACATCAAATTTAAGATTGAGAATAACAAAAAGCTCAGAGAAAGTGATGAATTTAACAGGATACACAGATTCTGATTGGGGAGGTTCAACAGATAGAAGATCCATAACAGGATCAAATGTATGGTATGAGAGTAATCTACTATCATGGTCTACTAAAAAGTAGCCAAAAGCAATATCAAATTCGAGCTCAGAAGCTGAATTTAAGGCCATTGCTCATGTTACATCAGAATTGAGATGGTATTGCTTCCTGTTTAAGGAGTTAGGGATTTTGCTATCATCCCCACCAACATTACTATGTGACAATAGATCTGCGATTTTTATGGCCAAGAATCCCACTATTACATCAAGATCAATGCACATAAAAATAAGCTACTATTTTGTAAGAGAATTAATGAATAGAGAAGTGCCCAAGGTAGAGTTTGTACCTACATCAATGCGATTCGCAGACGGATTCACCAAGAATCTAGATACAGAAGACTTCATGCGACATCGCCACCGGCACAAACGGGTTCCAGTCCATTCATCTGATCCAAATCTTCCACAAGAAATTACTGCAGATTTGTGGGAGGATGTGAAAGCAAGGGATCCGTTACTTAAAGTAATAAGGCCCAAATAAATTAAAAGTTAAATTGCCTAATGAAACAGAATATATACACACACCTAGTATCAGGTACGACACATCCGCACGGTGATCACTGTGCAGTACGTGTTCCGGATGCCGTCCATTCACGATCGATTGCTCCCCAATACCATTCCATATCGTTCTTGAATTTCAATTCCAACAGGTGACATCACGGTGCGTATCCCCTTGGCTAGGCAGATGCCTAGCGATAGAGGTATGGGTCATTTGGGAGTGTCGTGCTGCCATCGATGCCATGTTAGAGAAACGGATGCTGATCACTGCGGTTCCTTGAGTCAGAGTGTGTTGTTCCGCGAGTCATAGAATGTTGTTCTGCGACTTCGGAAAGGCGGCTCCGACATTGCGAGGTCGATACGCGTCTCCGACTACGCGAAGTCGGAGATCGCGATTCCGTAAGACTACGCGACGTCAGAACTCGCGATTCCGCAATGTCGGAATCGTGGAATGGGGGACGATTTGAGAGGCTCTGGAAATTCATACTATCAGGACGATTTGAGGGGAATTCAACATCGAGGCTACAAAGATCATACTATGATACAGTACTAGGTATGGTCTGCGGATGCTCAGGTCAATGGCAAGGTATGGAGGTATCAGCAACATCTCATTGACGGTCGAGCGCGGAGTAGGCATTTGGACGGCTTGATCATGTGTCCGCACGGAACACATACCGTTCCAAAAATGGATCCTATATATACATGGCAGTAACAGAATTGAAAAGCCTATAAAAGTGTACAACAAACAGTGGGAGGGGCACCCGATTAATTTCCAATTTGTGAATTCTTCTTTTCTGATTTTCTGCGATCAATCTCAGTGCAATTTCGTCTCCGACTCCTTTTGGGTAACTTTTTTTTTCTGTTGTTTTCATTCTAGGTTTCTTTTCTTTTTCAGTTCCGGCCATCTGATTCAATTACATCCATCCAAATCAGTTTCTTTCAATTCAAGTTTGAATTTCATTTTGTAGACTCCAATTCTGTTTTTCATTCAATGTGTATTTCGTTGAATTGTATTTTATAAACTACAATTCCTATTTTGTTCTCTTTATTCCAGGAATTTCTTGATAGTTGTTTTTTATTCGATTGTATTTCATAACCTACAACTTCTGATCTGTTCTTTTTATTCCAGCAATCACTCATTACCTGTTGTAAACCAGATTTCTCATTCTTTCATGTTTAACTTCTTGATAGTTCTTTTCTGTTAATTCTGTTTTATAATTTCCAAAATTTCAATTCTACTGTATTCAACTCTAATCAAATACTTTTTTTACATTAAGCCCGTTTTGTTTACTTTTCAAAAGAAAATTCTGCATCATGCATTGATATTCTTCTTGACTTGGGCTATCTTAAAATCTTTAGATATCTGGATTCTTCACAACAACGTCCTTCTTATCCACCGGTTTCTTGATGTAAGGTAGGAGAGAAATTCCTCATAGGTGAATGAGGACTTGCGTCTTCCAGGCGAAAAAATTCATCCGATCAAGTTTTACATGTTCTTCAACTTGATTAGTTGCTTCGCCGGAATCGATGTTGGTGTAGGATTCGTATTCCCAACCATTACCGGAAAATAGAAGAGAGAAAACGAAACCGTCGAGGTTCGTTGCTGAAGCTTGGAGAGAGAAAAAAACTTGTTGGGTATACACCTAATTACACAAAAGTGATCTAAATATCTGAAGTTGAAATGGATTTGAAAATTGATTAATTATAGGTACAGTGGTTCTTGATTATTGAGGTACAGGGATTAATGGAACAACTCTGTTGATCGATATGTTTCTAATTGAACCCAAATGTGGAGAATTGAGGTCCATTTCCGTTGAGCGTTTGAGGAGGAGGAGGAAGAGAGCTTAGAGAAGTAGGCATCGGCATGTTGGACTGTGCTCTACAAGCAGCTACACCCATGGGCGCATGAAAGGTCGGAAGAACAGTGCTGCCATTATTTGTGTATCTATATCTCATCTTCATAAACTGCGTTCTTAACTTATTCAGCTCCATCTCCATCACCTGAACCTGCCGTTGCAATGATGCGACGACTCCCATGCATCCATAAACTGGATCTCTCAGTCTTATATTAGCTTCGTAAACAAGGCTGCTTGCTGTGTCAAATCTCTGTGTTTCCGGCACATCCTGAATTTAATTTAATTTTAAACAACGTTCAACTATAATTCCGATCGAGCTTAATTAAAATCAACTAATTACCATGAGCATCTTGGAGACATTGCTGGCACCAAAAACTTTGTGAACAGACGCAAACTTGTTGGGATCTTGTGGAGAGAAGTAAGGTGAGAATGGGCATTGGTCAGTGCAACGACGGCGGAGGAGCTTGCAAGCTGCACATGGTGTGATGGTGTTTAGTACGCCTCCTTGTAACAGTGATGACGGTGGTGCTTCTAAATCCCGCTTCAATCTCTTGCTCGATCCATCGTCGTGTCTGGAATCTCTGTACGCGCTGGAAATGAAATTGGTGGTTGCTGTTGCCGATGACTTGCACCCAAGCATCATTGCGCGCGAGATCGATCGATCGATTGATGAACCGCGCTCTGGAAAATTAATATAAACGAACCAACATGTTGATTAATTAATTAAGAAATCCATCAACACGACGATCCCACAACACAAATTTAATCCATCGCCATCGGGATTGATTTCTAGTTTTCAACGAACCCTCGTTCGTAATTAAATGGATCCCATGCATGCACATGTGCCGACTTCCGATCCATTTTAATCTGGAGATATAAACCAGACAATGTTTTGACGGTACGTTCCATTTTAATCTTGAACATGCTCAGATGCTCAGATTATAAAATACTATCATTCATCGTGGCAAAATGCATGCTAACACAGTGGAAGTGCTGGAAACGTGCATGCATGCATGCATGCATGGGTTCAAAACTATCAAAAACTACACACTTTCAATTGCAAAACTATCATATATTTAGGGCAAAATTCAATTGAGAACTTGTTATTTGAAAAACTAAGATTGAACATCTCTGATAATTTTTAATAACATTTCTTATCTTAAATATATTATCCCCAGATATCAGGGTGTTCGATCGAATTCATAGATTATAATATCCAGATAGGAAAATTAAAACTTGAATATTATGCATGTATAATATCTTCTAGATAGGAAAATTCGAATATGAATCTTGATAAATTTTCAGAAAATCCGAATTCGCATTATTTTTTTATAAAAAACTATAAAATAAAATTATAAAATCATCTTTAATTAATAGTCAATTAATCATTCTAAAATCTTATAAATAATAATATAAGTTTATTAAGTTTATATAAATAACAATTATTAATTACTAATAATATTTCTAAATATCACTAAATATTATTATTATTATATATTTAATTAGGGACAACATCAGGTGCGCCAAGACGTATATGCGTCATCGTGCGCCAAGGTCTCGGTGAGCTAGAATTTTAAATCCAATGGCTGATAATATGTCCTACTGCTTTCCCCATGTCATTGAATTACCATTGCTGACAATCTCGAGGACCGTCGGATGACAACCACTAAGATAGATCGAACGGTCGAGGTTCAATGACGCATTTATAGTTTGGCGGATGTTTTGTGTATATATTTATTCGTATCCGAAATATATTAATTCAATCTTACTATTATATATAATATATTACCAGATATTCGAATTTTAACGGCAGATATTCGAATTCGTCCGAATATCATTTTTGACATCTGAATCTGTATTCGAAATTTGAAAATTCGAATGAACATATTCGAATTCGAAAATGAATATGAATACGAATACGGATTTTGATATAGGCTTAGAGTCCAAAGGAATTAAGATCCTAATTATAAAGTTTTATATTTTAGGACTAATATCAAATTATCCAAGTTTCTCTTTTGCAGGTAAATAACCTAAAGAGTTAAGAACATAATAATTAAGATTATGAAGAACTATAGAAGTGAAGTGCAAAAGTTTCAATAATAAACTAATGGGCTAATTGATTATTACGACTGGATCAGCTAGTATGGGCCAGAGTTTAAAAGCCCAAAAATATTGTATTGTTATGAAATGGTTGTTTAGCAATTAGTTAGTGATAGTTAAATTGTTAAATAGTAAGTAACTTAGTTGATTATTGACGAATCTAACCCTTTCCTTCTTTCGAGAAGGAGGGGAAGAAGGATGTTTTCAATGGACGTGTCGGGCCTTCGGGTGGACACGAGCACATGACGAGAGGAAACATGTCCCAACCTCGGTGAAGGGTCGTTTATGAAACCGGGATATGAGGGAGGGGTGTAGAAATCTGAGGCTAGATAGGCGAGTTTAGGGAGTGTGTGGATTGACCTTGTTTGTATCATGAGTTATATCACTTGTGACCTTCGAACGTGCCTCTATACACGGTCAGGTTCAGCGGGGTTCACTGCCACGTGGTGTATCGTTTTATGGATATATATTGTTAAGTTTAGGTAATGACTGTTGTTCTTTAATACTTGAATGAATGGATTCTATATTCTGTGAATACGGGTGATGAATGTGTGCATATATATATGTTAAATGTGGATCTGTAGATGTATTGAATATGAATGATGATATAGAAATATATAATGGATGCTTGTGTGTACAGATAATGGATGTGAATAATAAACAGTTGAAGTATGTGAATGATGTGAAGCATGTAAAGATTGCTGTAGAGAATATTAAAAACAATGTATATATGTATGTAAATGTTTACTCCAATGCAGATTCCAGATTCTCAGTTGATGGATGAGTGTATTGATGTTCCAGATGCAGCGAAGACAGTAACTGTGCAAGTTTATCACTCGATCAGTGATGGGAACAGAATGAAGATGAGATTGGAAGATCCTTGAGATAGTCGCTTGAGAACTCAGAATATGATTCAAATGAAACCAGTAGCTAGTTCATAGTCGTTGGGTAGTTTTACTTTTATAGAGGCTCCCAACGGTCAAGAAAGTTAAGAGTCACTTGGGAGTTAATTGGGCTTTGGTCCATGGAAGAAATAAATAATAAGTGAAGGGTTTTGGGATATTTTAATATGTCCCTTCAAAAATTAGGATATTGGACCTAATATGCTATTTTTTTGGATTCTTGGTGTTGTAGGCCCAAAACTTTGTCGTATAAAAGGATTTTATTTCGACTCACTGCCATTTTGACTTTAGGGTTTTGTGGGAGGAGGAAAACGTATCAAATCATTTGGTGTGAATATTTCTTCACTGATCTCCTTCTCTCTTTTTTGTTAAGGTCTGATCATCTGTTTTCTTTAACTTTCTTTATTGATCATCTGGGTTTTTTTGTGTTTTTGAGTTCTTTCGTCTGCATGTAGGTCTTGTATGTTCATTCATTCATTTTTTTTATCGTTCTCTGTGATCGAGTTGCATTGCATGTCTTCACTGATCTTCTGCTTTTCTTTGTTTCTTCTAAGTTCTTGTGTTTGCATGTAAGTCTTGCATTTTTAGTTTGTCTCGGAGGTGTTGGAAGAGTGTGCCGATGACCTCTTTTGTAAAGATATCTGCAACATTTTCTTTCGTTTCAATCTTGTGTATTTTTATTTCTTTAAATATTACTTTGTCTCTGACTGCGTGAACGTCGATCTCTATGTGCTTCGTTTGTTGGTGAAGCACTGGATTTGTTGCTGCTGCTGCGGAAGAACTATTTGTGAAGATTGAAGATGCAGGTATGTTTATCTTCAGTTCTCTTAATAGATTTTGTAGCCATGTTATTTCACATGTAGTGTGCGCTAGGGCTCAGTATTCAGTCTCGGCTAATGATCTGGCAACTGTGTGTTGCTTTTTGGTTTGCCATGAAATTAGGTTTTCGTTGAGAAAGATGGCGAATCCAGTCGTGGATCTTCTGGTTGTTGGGAAGGATGCCCAATCTGAATCCGAGAAAGCTTTAATTCCAGAAGTGTTTGATCCTGATGAAAAAAAATACCTCTACTTGGTGAGTTTTTATGTATCTAAGAACTTTATTTACCTTTTTGGTGTCCTTGTTTGTGGGTTTTGCCATTTGTTGGCTCAGGGTATTTACTGCGTGCATAATGTCCGGCCTGGTCACTGTTAGGTATACCAGATCACCTACTATCCTTCTATATTCCGTAGGATCTTCCAAGAGTTTTTCTTCTTCATTTTGTTTATGGGTAGATCTAGAGGGAGTGTATAGAGGATAATTCCTTAGTTTTGCATGCAAGTAATTTGTTTGTTCTAGAATCACTGTTGCATATTTTCTTTGACTCATAAGTAATCCTTGTTTTGTTGTTGTAAATTCTATTCCTAAAAAATATTTTAACTGGCCTAGATCTTTTATATTGAAAAAATTTGCTAAATCTTTCTTTAATTGTATGATTTCTTTTAAATTGTTTCTTGTGATTAGCAAATCATCTACGTATGCTAATATGGATGTTTTACTTGTTCCATTCATTTTTGTAAATAAAGCATAATCTGATTTTGTTTGGTTGAAGCCAATTTTTTTTTAGGACTTGATGTAACTTGTTAAACCACATTTTTGATGCTTGTTTTAAGTGATTTAATTAGTTTACATGCTATTTTATTATTTTTGGATGGTTCTTTTGTTATTTTTAGACTTTGTGGGATATATGCATGATTATTACGTTCAGGACATGCTCTTGAAAAATGCCCGTGTTTTACACAAATTTGGCATAGTCCGGAGAAGGCCAGCCCTGCTGGAGTTGGCAAGAGCGGTGGTTTCATCCCCCTGTTGGAAACCGTTTTCTTGTCTTCATTTTTACGATTTTCAGATGAGTCATATGCCCGATTTTTGTTGCAATCAGATGTTCTCCTAGATTTGGATTTCTTGTCTCCATTCTTCTTTGCCCGATTTTTCTGATTTTCACCATTTTCTTTTGCAGAATAGAGCGTCCCCGGAGTTTCCGGTGGTTGATGCCGATGAATGAGATCTTCTCTTATGAGCAACGAGATGAGCTCGTCAAAGACGATGTCATTTGTCATTTGCAGTGTAGATTGGATTCTAATAAAATTACAATAAAGACCATCTAGAGTGTAGCCTACCAGGTCCTTGTCTTAGACAGGAGCTCCTGCTGTGGCGAGTGCATCTGCCTTAGTGCGCATGTTGACAAGATAATCTGTCATGGAGGAATTGTGGGAGTTTTCTTGGCAATCCGAAGCTTGTTTGAAGAAACTAAGAGTTTCAATTTTTGTATCGAAAAAATTACCACAATGATATTAAATTAGGATTAACATGATTGTTTTAACATAGAATTTTGGTTTGATTGAATTGATTGATTCAATACTTAGTTATTATGAAAAGATTTATGGAATGAAATTTAGGTTAACAAAGTGAAATTGGAAATGACAGGAATCTAAAGAAAATTAACAAATTGAAAAATTGACAAGAGTAATTAAGAATGATTACGACATTAAAAAAAAATACACTATCTAATTTACAATCAAACTGTGAGACAGATCTATACGGAACGAACACGATCGATTCATCAAAGACGAGAAAGAGTAACTCTTACGGAAGTGGAATGATTGATCACACCAGATTTCAGTTGCTTTTATACATGTTGTTGGGCAGTTAGGTTGATTTATCCATCAGGTAGCATTCTGACCCAGTGGGTTACCCGAAATTGGACTTTGATTTCAACGGATGAGAATGGAAACAAAGATCTGACATTTACTGTTATAAATGGTGTTCAGACATTTACTGTTAGAGTTTAGGGAGTATGCAGACGGCCGTGATTTTAGAATATAGATTTTGCTCCTCGACGTAGTAATGCGAATGGACCTGTTGGATTTTCTTCGACAGTTTGAAAACATAGGCATCTGATGTTGCAAAAACCGAGTGCTGGAAGAAATAAACGGTGAGACTCTTTAATATTTTAATAATATATATATATGTGAATATTTCACATAAGGGAGAGGACTTGTGTCTGATGAACTTGTTGATTAATCTTGTGGGATGCAAATATTTTAATAATCTCCCTTGTGTCTGTTTTATGACTTGTCTTTTTCACATCACCATTGTTTTCTTCATGTCTCTTGCTTGTCGATCTATCTTTTTAATTTTTTAATAATATATATAAGAATATTTCACAGTTTGTTTTTTAGACTTTTACATGTATCACACAAAGTGGAGATAAGAATTTTTCTAGGCGATCCCACGCCTCCTTAGCCATTTTGCATGATATGGTCATCTGCTGAACCGAGGTTGATATCGTAAATTTAATCTAGGTCATAACCAAGTGATCAACTCTCCTCCATTCTTCATACTCTTATTAGTTTTCATCTCTGTCTGATGATGTCATCGACGGCGGTTCATCGGCGACCACTTTATTGGGTCTAGAGGAATTTCCAGAAGAATATCGTGTCCACACACACCGGAATAGAACGGTGTCGCGGAACGTAAACATCAACATATAGTAGGGATGGGAAGATATTTCTTAAACAGCGCAAAAATACCACACAAATATTGGACGTACGCATTCACAAATGCGGCCTTTGTCACAAACCAATTACCAACACCAGTACTGGAAGGGTCTTCACCATTTCAGAAGTTGTTTAATCGGCTACCAAACTATTCAAATAAGTATGGATGCAGATGTTACCCATTATCTCTGTAAGCTACAGCAAAAGCAAATTAGGGCAAACATTCTAATCCTTCTTGCTTTATTGGATATGCACAAGAATACAAGGGATATTTGTGTTTGGATTTGAGCAGTGGGAAGATAGTTGTATCACGACACGTCATTTTCGATGAAGAAACACTCCCATTCCATCTCACAGATGAGCTGGATATAAGTTCAGATATCGAAAATAAATCAAATAGAGGATTCGAAAATCTGGAACGAGTAACTGAAAATCTTTTGTGAAGATGTCGGCGATTTGTTGTTCACTGGGTATGTACTTAACACGCAATGCTTTCCCGGCTATCAACTCACGAACATAGTGGTAGTCCAGTTCCATATGTCTGGTTCCCAGACGTACCATCGGGTTGTTTAACATAAAAAGTGTTGACTTGCTATCACTTAGAATCATCGGTGGACCTAATAATCTTACCCCCAATTCCCTCAGTGATTGCAAAACCAACGCAGATCTGCTATGGAATATGCGATGGCACGATATTCCACCTCGGAACTCGATCTCGATACGGTTGGTTGCTTATTCTTGGACATCCATGTGACCAAGTTGTCCCCCATATAAATGCACGTTCCAGTTGTTGATCTACGGTCGTCTGGGTCGCCCGCCCAATCTGAGTCGACATGTACTCATAAATATGTGGAGATGGACGGCTTGAACTCAAGTCCCATAAGTAACGTCCTCTTGATGTACCTTAGTATTCGCTTTGTAGCCTTCCAATGGTAGTTAGTGGGACGGTGCATGAATTTGCACACTTGATTGACCGGTGTGCAATATCCGGTATGGATAACGTTAGGTACTGGAGTGCTATTACCAAGCTTCTAAACTTCGATGGATCATCCATATCAATTCCATCTGAAAAATTCAGATGTTTGCTTGGTGCCTCTGGTATAGACAGTGGTTTGCAGTCTAGCTAGAAGGCCATACCTTGTGAGAAGTTCGACTGAGTATTTTTGTTGTGAGATGCAAAGACACCCCATTGAGTATGATGTTTCAACTCCTAGGAAATATGAAAGTTGTCCGAGATTTCGATAGTGAAATTCCTTACACACTTTGCGAATGAATTCATCCACATCACCGTCATTACTACCGGTAATGACAAAATCATCTACTAGACCAAGGCTATGATAATCTTGTGCGAATTCTGTCTGATAAAGAGTGATGGATCACATAAACTGTTATGAAATCCAATACTTTCTTTTAAAACGTTTGTACCACTCTCGAGGAGCCTATTTCAGTCCGTACATAGCACGATGAAGATGACAGACATGATCGGGTTTTTTCGGGTCACGAAATCCAGGTGGTTGAGCCATAAGCACTTCTTCCTGTAGGTTTCCGTTAAGGAATGCATTACATACGTCTAGATGTTGGAGTGGCCATCTTCGAGATGTCGATAGAGCCAAGATCGTTCGTATCATGGCCGTTTTGGCTACAGGACTGTAAATGAAATCAAAATCTCTTCGTTCTCGTTGACTAAACCTTTTATCCACCAGACGTGCTTTGTGACATTCAATGCTGCCATCGGAGTTTTGTTTTAGTCTGAATATCCAACGACATCCGACAATATGTTGGGTTCGGTGAAGAGGAACGAGAACCCATGTTTGATTTTTATGTAGAGCTGACATTTCCTCCTTCATGGCTTGGGCCCAATTCTTATCTATTAATGTTTCCTTAACAGATCGTGGTGCAGACGGTCCACTCTAAGCAAGCAAAGCCTGAGGTTTTACCGGATGAGGACTCGTTCGGATAGCAAGATTCGTGGACCCGATAACGCGATCTGATTTGGATTTACCGATTCCCCATTCATAGTCAGCCATCCTGACCGGTGGTCGTAGAGATCGTGTGAGTCGTCCTTGACCTGGAGTGTCCATATTCGATCTTTCCTCTAGCGGTGCTGTAGCTGAATCGTTATCGGTCTGCGAGGATGAGACAGCCATCGTGGTGTCAGATGTACCTAATTGACCAAATGTGGTATTTCCGGATTGCGAGTTGTGTGAGCTTGCTATGGGAGATAGCCAATCGCTCGTTGTGAGATCGTATTGTGGAATCGCGAGAGGAGGTACAGATTCGTGAGATCGTGCGACGTGAGATCGCATGCCTTGTCCTGTAGCAGTGAGTTGTCCACGATGTGTGATCTATGTGCAGATTTTCAGTGTTGTTGGGTCTCTCTCGTTGTTGTTGGGTCTGGCAGATTTTCAGTTACTTGTTCCAGAGATTCGAATCCTCCGTTTGATTTGTTTTCGATATCTGAACTTGCATCCAACTCATCCGTGAGATGGAAAGGGAGTGTTTCTTCATCAAAATATGATGTGCCGTGATACAACTATCTTCCCACTGCTTAAATCCAAACACAAATATCCTTTGTATTCTTGTGCATATTTTATAAAGCAAGAAGGATTAGATGTTTGCTCTAATTTTCTTTTGCTAGCTCGCAGAGATAGTGGGTAGCATCTGCATCCATATATACTTTTTGAGAATTAAATAATCTGGATAGCCGATTGAACAACTTCTGAAATGGTGAAGACCCTTCCAATACTGGTGTTGGTATTCGGTTTGCGACAAAGGAAACACTTGTGAATGCATACGTCCAATATTTGTGTGGTATTTTTGCACTGTTTAAGAAACATCTTCCCATTCCTACTATATGTTGATGTCTACGTTCCGCGACACCGTTCTATTCCGGTGTGTGTGGACACGATATTTTTCTGGAAATTCCTCTAGACCCAATAAATTCATTAAATTTGTGGTTTAAGAATTCACCTCCTCCATCACATTGTATTTCCGACACTCATTGTCGAAGCAGATTTTCAATACGATTGACCGTAGGGATGAGAGTGATATTCCGCCTCCGGACTAAAACAGACTCCTCGAAAGTGGTACAAACGTTTAAAAACGTTTCTTCATACTCTTGGTTTTCATCTCCGTTTGATGATGTTATCGACAGTGGTTCATCGGCGACCACTTGAGTTAGATCGTGAAGACCCAGAACGGTCTCAAACTGAGACTTCCAGTATGTGAAGTCAAGTTTATCCATGGGAGTGCAAAATACAGCATTGATGTTGTATTTCATGGAGAGTTTGGATTTTGCTCTTGAAGACTCCAATGTTGATATTGAACCAGAGACTAGAATGACGTTCTCACCTTTGGAAGCAACGGAAGGGTCCATTGGATTCGATTGTAAAGCCTTCAAAGGTTCTGATACCATGTAGAAAGTGAGAATCGGACTTTAACATAATCTACAATGCAAAAAGTTGTAATTCTGTAACCAATGAAAAAAGTCGTGCAATTACATATTCAATCATCATTAATTGCATAACAGTGAGGAATAGGTATGACAATGACAGTATACATTTAGATGTAACATGCTATTGAATTTGCCTAATAATTCAATTACGATTTATTGTCAGTTAACCTCAAGATCGTCGTCGATACGTTCGTCTCTGAAACTCGGTGTGGTACCTAACACGGATGGCCATTGAAGGCAATTTGACGGTCGACGCGTGACGAACTGCATTGTAGGGGAACAGAGGACGGAACCAAGAACCTAGTTGGGTTCCCAGAGGTGCAGTTGGTGGTTCCGGATTCCCGAACCCATCGCGAACTCGCGATTCACGAACTCCATTTCGGTTTCGGCCTCACGATGGTGGAGGGCACTTCCGAACTCCACTAACAATGATGTCCGCAGCGAGTCACCGGAATGCCGAACTGGAAATGGATTCTATTAATATTGTTAAAATGAAAAGAAGTTAGAAAATGAGTTTTAGATAGAAACTATCCGAGCAAGTTCTGTTTGTTTTATTTTGCAAAAAATCTGGGCAAATGAGTGGATGATGATTTGATTGAGGTACTAAATGTGAGCAGCACTCCCTTTGATGCATTTCTTCTCGTATAACCCAATGACTTGATCGGCAACACCCCAGACAATGGCCTGTCCGGGAGGTATCCTCATCAGCCGAGGAATTAAACCCTTCCACAGAGCAGATAATCCTTCTTCAACATATATGCATCTCATTGCATGCATCATACCTTTGTACTTCACCGTCTTCGATTTGCTCTGAGCCATTAGCCTCGTCTTCACAACGTCAAAAGGTCCGGTGCAGATTGGGCCAGCCGTGCCGGCTAGAAATCCTGAAACCATGGATTGCCATGGTTCGAGGACTTTCCCATCGCCCTCGTGCTTTTTCCATAGAACAACGTCGAATGAATTCTTCGCAGTGAACATTGCGGCTTGGTTTGTTCCGTTACGCATAACCGTCGGCGATGCACCTGCCCAAAGACCGAGGAACCCTTCTTCTCGGATCACGGTTCTCGCGCAGTGGATCGGACCACGGTATTTCAACAGATTCGACTGAATTCCTTTCTGCTGCTGCAATCTTATTTTAACAACCTGCCAGAATCCAGATGGATATTTTGAGTTGACTCAAACCCTAATCAATAGTATGTATGTATAGCGGTTTATCGTATTTTTTTTCCCCCAAAAACGAAAAAGGAGAAAGGGAACGACGACCTCACCTCAAACGGCGTGACGATAACTAATGCCTCAAGAACGCCGGCGCCGAATCCGGAGAAGAGTCTTCCTCTGACAGAAACCTTGCCGGTCTCTTCATCGACGAACGCCGATTGCAGAAGCGCATTCGACCCCATCCTCAGCGCGTACTTGAGAGTAAGATGCGTGGCGAAAGGAGTGAGACCCTTCCAAAGCGCTCTGGTACCTTCCGTGTTGTAAACGGTGGAGCCGCAGTGAAGGATGCCCCTGTAAACGGCTGTACGGTCGAGTTGGAGCCGTGTCTTGATGACGTCGATTGGTTGGAGACAGGAAGCCTCTACTATCCCGCCGAGCGAACCGGAAATGGCCTTCATGTATGCAGGAGTAACGGCGGTTTGGGTTCCTGTTTGATCTTTAGCCATTGCAGATGAAAACGAGATTTTGGTCGTTGAATAACAAATGATATCTCCACAACTTTGAGACTCCAGCTTTCAGATCAAGACGTCTTTTTTCTTTCTTTTTTTAAAATTAATACGTCATTCATTACTCCTGCAACTTTGATTTCATCAATGAAGATGAAATAAATTAAAATCCAGATTTGAAAGAAACACATAAACATAAAGATTAAAATTTAAAACAGACAGATCGAACAGCTGCTACTTCCATGATTTCTGAAGACAGTTGACAACCCAATTATTGGCTACCCCCAGAATGGTCCATGTATTCCTGAACATCAACGCGGTCACAACACCGAAAATGAAAACGAAACCACCCACAAATCTCGTCATTCCTCCTCCTGCTGCTTTTTCAGACATTACCGCAAACACCTCCCTCAAAAGAGAGTCGATTGAATCACTGCTTCGACTGCGGCAGAAGAGTCTGCGTAAAAATGTTGCTGGACCTCTGGATTTCACAGCATGGGATGATGGGTTCGAAGGAAGAGAGAGGTTGAATCTGAGGTTGATGTGGGAATGGTGAAGACGGGTGAGGAACGAGAATTTGGCCATGAATTTACCCAAAATTGACGTTGGCGCGTTTGAGGCTTTGAATCGGAATCTGAACCCACCGTGAGCGCTTGCACGTAACGAGAATCTCCATGGACGGCGGACTCTTGTTAGTGGAAACTGCATCCAATGTTCCAATCTGGTATCAGGTATGTTTTCTTTTTTATGGAGCCAAGAAGTTGAACTGCGTATATTTAACAGGTGTCGAATTAACATGAAAAAACGGTTAGACAGATCACACACAACTGAATTATTATACAAAACTATGAGTGTGTTGTTTTACACATTTAATCGAACACATTGTGGGCGTAAACAGTTTAAGAAAATAAAATCATTTTTCTTTATGATTAATATCTAGTAGCGACACCTGAGGATTTGGAACTCGGCAAAGTGTTCTCTGTTGACGAAATCCAGTGATTACCCAAATCCTTGTTGAAAGAGCTGCTTATTCCGATGCTTTGGTGGATGGGAATTGGGGGAAATGGAGGAGAAATCGACTTGAGGAATGGAGTAATATTTTGGGAATCGGAGTTTAAAAGAAAAATCTTTATGTTTCATATGTTTCATTGTTTATATGTAATATTTCCCGCTTAGCTGTTTATATGTTTCATTTAGCCCATTCAGAAACTTTATGGTCTTTCTTCTTGTATTACTTCTACACTTTTCCTGCTCATGTCGTATTCATTCCATAGTTTTGTCAGTTTTGTGTAGTAGTTGCAGACTGAATCTTCTCCTTGTGTAAGATTCATGATTTTTACTTGTAATTGGAAGACTAGTGGTCCATTTTGTATGTGGAATCTTGCTTTTAGCTCCTTCCATAGCAAGTGGGCTGACTTATAGAAGATGAAAGCTGGAGAGAGTTCTAGGCTCAGTCCGTTTAGTATCCAGGACCTCACTAGAGCATCAGTTGCTTTCCACTTTTCATATTCTTTTTCATTTCTCTCTTCAGGAGTGGGAATTTCACCTGTTAAAAACTTTTCTTTGTTTTTGGACTCCACAGCTATAATAAACTGTGCACTCCAAATGTTCCAGTTATTTCCATCCATCTTGAATAGTACTAACTGAATTCCTGGATTGTCTGAATATGTTGGGATAACATTTTCATTTGACATTTTTGTTTCTGAAAAAAATAAATCAATAAATGCAGATGATCAGAATGATGCTGGAAAATATCAGGATATAGGTGGTGCTACTATGGAGTGTATTGATCACGTGGTGGTGCCAAGACAGTTTCCTGTTTATCAACCCCCTTTTGATCCTGTGGCTTGGAAGAATGCAGCTTGGGCTGGGAGAGTGCTTGAGGATCCTAGGAGTTGGTGGGTTGAGTATATGAGGAATAATGAAGACCCTGATTTTGTGGATGATGATCCAGATCAGGGACCACAGCCACTTGACAGTGATCCTGATGATGAAGAACCTGATGGTTTTGATGAGAACTGGAATGTTGATGAGGGAGCTGGTGGTGTTTATGTACTCAGTGATGATGAGGAAGCTAGAGAGAGTGAAGACTACTGTGTTTTTACTTGTGAGGAAAAAGATGGTGAGATTGATCCTGATTATGGACTATTTCTCTTGACAAAGCTAAAGAAGGAAGCTGATCTTGTGATCAGTGAGTGAAAACAAGAGAGGAAAAAAAAAAAAAAATGCTCTGATACCATATTAGAATTGCTACTGAACTTGGGAATGATATTATTTATAATAGTATAAGAATGACAACAGTTTATAAATGATGATATTGAAGATAAATGTTTATACAGATTTGATGATTGCAGCAGAGATCTGGAGATGATGAAGATGATGAGCAGATCAGATGAAGAATCTCCAGATGAACAGATGATTTGATTCAATTCCAGAAGACTGATTCCAGAAGACAGATTAGCAAGATCTTGAGATCTCCAATTGTAAATTTGTAATGAGACAAAGTTTTAATCTTGAGATCCGAACCAAATATCTGGCCCATCCCACAATGAGGCCCAATAGCATCTAAGAGGTCGTGGGTGGCCACGTTCTCATCGGGTCCGGGCAGCTAGCGCGTCCTCAAGGGCTAATCCTTATGATAAAGAGACAATCTCTATTATTTGTCTGTGCTCATATGCCCATATTAGAATTTGATAGGAAATTAATCGTGGTTATATATATGAATACTATAGATGTTCTATTACAAATGTAGTTGAATATATTATATATTTGCAGATAAATATAGAGTTGAGTATATATGTATACATAATGATGTTTACTGTAGGAGATCGATAACAGAAAGATAAAGATCCTGTCATTCCTGTGAGAGTGTAGCGGAAGCGGATCGAAAATTGAATGTTGAGGATCCAAGATGAAACTGATGGATATTGGAGAATGATTCCTATAGGAGTATGAACTTTGTGAAGATGGAATTAATATAGCCGATGGATTTAATGTATTTGTTGTGTTTGTATATATAGGTTTGATAATCTCAACGGATATAATATTTGGTAAGTTATTTATGTAATTAAGTGTAAAAATAGATGTATTGTATAAACTAATTTAATACTCCCCTCAAAACCAAATTAATCCTTATAGGTTAGTTTGATTTTGGGATATATTGTTTTCAATATAAATGGTTAAAAAGTTTATAAATTATAGGTTAATTTCATCCACAACAATTCATCTTTCTTTTTTCTTTATGTATTTTAAAATACACATCAAACATAATATATTATTTAAAAATTTGAGTTTTCAAAAAATTTAATATATATATTATTATCATCGAACCTAACTAACGAAATTATCGAATCGAGTTTACAACAACAAACAACAGTTCAAGGTCGGGCTTGACCAGTTAAGCTAAAAAAGTGTAGACTCTAGACTCGAGTCGAACCCGAGAGTCCACTGACCTTCTCAATTGAATGAATCCATCACATCAATTGATTCACCTAAGCTCATTTGAAATAACATTTTTTTATTCGGTATTTTTTTAATTAATAAAAAGTTTGAGCAAAAACCAGAAATAAAGATTGTAAAAATAAAATTAAAAGAGTTTTTAATGTCAGCAGATGCATGCGTGCATCATTAGTGCTTCCTCAGCCATGGTCGTCTGTTAGACCCATAGCATATGCTTCCCAATTCAGGTAAGCCAAGGCCTCCTTCCTTGATTTGTGAGGCTTCTTGAACGAATCCTCTTTGAAGGCTGTATCTGGCTACCAATTCTTTTGTGAGTTTATTACCTTTTTCTTCTTCTGTCGAGCGTTCCTTTCTTTTCAAATACTTCATGCCAACGCTGCAGTTCTGGACCATGTTAATCCCCAGAATTTTGATTTCGACATCAGACTTCCCATAGCCTGAAATAGAATATTTTTATTTATGTGGATGTAATTGGACGATTCCACCTGTTGCTCGAAGACCTTCATTTATTATCCAGCATTTGTATGAACATTGGAAGAAAATGTGTTTTTTTTTTGCTAGAACAATCCAGTGTATGCAGACCCCATCATTGAGACTGGTTGGTGAAATTCCACATCTAGATCAAGCTAAATTAATAGTGAGGGCCAAGGAAGCCATTAAAACTCAATCACTCTAATTATTTATTGTTTATACCTCCTGGATAATCTGATTGGGACATCCTCTTGGTGTTTACATTAGGAGAGTAGGACATCTGTTCGAGACTCCAGATTATTTCTGAGTTAGACGTTTTGAGACCGTCATTCATGCACAATTTCAAATGGTTTAATGGCCTTATGGCCCTAATGCATTTATTAGTTGTTTCCTAGTGTGATACTAGTCGATCAAACCTCGAATTTTGATTCGCAAAAGACAATTTTTTTTTGATAATGGTAGTAAACTGTGGAATAAAAACTAATATAAATTCTCATCACTGTCATCAGAATCGTGTATAATTGTGAATAAATAGGAAACGTACAATTTCTTAATTATTTTTGTGTACTAGTTGAATAAAATTTCCAACTTTCCAACGCTGAAGCTACGTATTTAATACGTGAAACCAAATGTTGTTGAGAATTGATGAATGGTCGTCGGTAAATGGTATCCGACATCTGACTATTGGGTAGTTCCTGCAGTTTAGCAGACAGAAACAGGCGGGCGGTTTTTTATATGTTTCACGGCGTCATTTTTCTTCTTCTTCTTCTTATAGGGAGATTTGCCGGGTCAAATCTGATATAAAAAAATATCCAATTAAATGTATTTATTCAACCCGCGTAATTTAGAACAAATCGGGTGAGCTGGACTACGGTCCGATTTAATCTAATTTAAAACCGACATCAGTTGATAGGAATTATTGATGATTTGATGGGAAGAAAAAAAAAAGATTTACCGATGATATATATTTGATTTTTTCACACATCATCAAATATTGAACCGTATGGATTTAGCATTTTATTTTATTTTATTTTATTTTATTTTATTTTATTTTTTTGGTTTGTTGTAACACAAGACCCCTCAAAGTTTGGTGGCACAACCCCAATTTTGCATCGGGTGCACATTAGCTTAAATGCTCGGTTGTCTTATTTGTAGACCCGTTTGACTTTTATGTCACAACAGAAGCTCCGTCCGTGACCGGTGACAATAAAGTGGTTGGATTTTTTGTTTTTTTTTTAAACCAATCCTCATTTACTTCTCCACAGCTCCACTTTCTCCTCCACCTGACCATCTCTGCATGTCTCTTCCTTCCTTCTTTCCCAACGACGACATATTTCATATTTACACCCATATTTATTACCTCTGTTCTCCACTCCTTTCTTCCCCAACTATGGAATCCAACAGAAACCACCGTGCACTGCTCGTATTTCTACTGCTTCTGACCTTCTTCGTTGTCGGAACCTCTCCGGTTTCAGCTGCTGGTCGCACTTTGAGTCTTTTGTTGGAGGTCAAGAAGTCTTTCACTGAAGACCCATTTCAGGTGCTGGGTAACTGGACGGCTTCCAACCCCAACTACTGCGATTGGACTGGACTTACATGTCAGTTCTTCTCCGTCGTCACTGGGCTTAATCTCTCATCGTCTTCTCTTTCCGGTTCAATCTCTCCCTCCATCGCTCGGTTAACTGGTTTAACAGTTCTCGATCTTTCATCCAACCACCTAACTGGTTCTATCCCACCGCAACTTTCCAACCTCTCCGCTACACTCACTCACCTGCTTCTCTACTCCAACCACCTCTCCGGGATGATTCCTGATGACCTCGGCTTGCTTTCTTCCCTCCGCGTACTGCGCATTGGAGACAACAAGGGGATCACCGGAGAGATACCGGTTTCGTTGACTGCTCTTGTTAATTTGACTGTACTGGGGCTTGCTTCGTGTAATCTCTACGGTGGTATACCCAGGGAGATCGGTGGGATGGAGGCTCTTACTACCATTGCATTGCAGCAGAACTCGCTTGTCGGCCCGATACCCAAGGAGATTGGCCATTGTTCGAAACTGGTTGTTTTGTCACTTTTGGGAAATGGGATTTCGGGAGAATTGCCCAAGGAGATTGGGAACTTGATGTCTCTTCGGACTTTGAATTTAGCCAACAATTCCATTACTGGTTATATTCCAACGGAACTCGGTGGGTTGACGGAACTTGTTTATCTCAATCTCATGGCTAATAAATTCTCCGGAGATATTCCACTTTCGTTGGCCAATATTCGTGGTTTGAGAATGCTCGATTTATCGAGGAATGAATTGACCGGTGGTGTTCCTCTGGTGTTTGGTCAATTGAATCAGCTTATCTTCCTGGTTCTAGCCAACAATCTTCTGTCCGGGAATATCCCTGGTGAAATATGCTTCAATGCCACTGCGTTGGTACATCTGTTTCTATCTACTAACCAATTTACAGGGAGGATTCCGGCCGACTTGGCCAAATGTTCATCTCTCATGCAGCTGGATTTGTCCAACAATAGCCTCTCTGGAGAAATACCGATGGAGCTGGGCCGGATTGTGGGACTTACGGATCTTCTTCTCAATAACAACAGCATTGTCGGCTCCATACCTGTTGAATTTAGCAACCTTTCAGAACTCAGAACACTTACACTCTACCACAACCACCTGACCGGAGAATTGCCGAGGGAATTCGGCAAGTTGGGTAATCTCGAGATACTTTATCTATACGAAAACAACTTCCACGGTGATATTCCTGAAGAGATCGGAAACTGTTCTAATCTTCAGAAGATTGATTTTTTCGGAAACCAGTTCACCGGAACTATCCCTGTAACCCTCGGTCAATTAAGCAATCTGAACTTCTTACATCTAAGGCAGAATAGTCTCAACGGAAAGATCCCGTCAACTTTAGGCAAATGTAGAAAGTTGGAGATTTTAGACTTAGCAGACAATCTGCTCGTCGAGGAGATTCCGACGTCCTTCACTTTCTTGAAATCACTTCAGCAGTTCATGCTCTACAACAATTCTTTATCTGGTAATATCCCTGATGGTATGATCACATGCCGAAATCTTACCAGAGTAAACCTTTCGAAGAACAAGCTCTCCGGTAGCATCCTTCCATTGTGTGGGCTAACAAAGAAACTCCTGTCTTTTGATGTCGCCAATAACTTATTCGATTCCAATATTCCTTCTGAATTAGGACGGTCGCCGTTGCTCGAGAGAATACGGCTAGGCAGCAATCGTTTCCGAGGAGAAATTCCACATTCGTTCGGGAGTCTCATTGAACTTTCCGTTCTTGATTTATCAAAAAATGCACTGGTCGGAGAAATACCGGAGGAACTTGCATCTTGTCGGAAACTCACTCATATTGACCTCGATCACAATCAGCTTGAAGGAACCGTTCCGAGATGGATCGGAGACTTACAAACGTTGGGCGAGATCAAACTTTCATCTAACAAATTCTCCGGTCACATTCCATCAGAGCTTTTCAACAGTTCCAGTTTGCTTGTTATGTCTCTTGATGACAATCTTTTTGACTCAACGCTACCTTCAGAGATGGGTGGACTTCGATCCATCAACCGTTTGAGTCTCTCCCACAACCGTCTCTCCGGCGCAATCCCTTCGTCAATAGGGAAACTGAGAAACCTCTACGAGTTGGATCTCTCCCAAAACTTCTTCTTTGGCAATATTCCATCTGAGTTGAGCCGTCTACGACAACTCCAAAGCAAACTAGACCTCAGCAGTAACAACTTTACAGGCGAAATCCCAACATCTCTCCGATCTCTCTCAATGCTTGAAAAGCTCAATCTTTCACACAATTCTCTTGTCGGATCTATCCCACCCCAGATCGGAGCCATGACCAGCTTAATCCTACTTGACGTCTCCCACAACTTGCTTGAAGGTAACTTGGTGGACAAACTTTCTCGCTTTCCGCCGGAGTCATTCGTCGGAAATCTCAACCTCTGCGGTAACCCTCTCAAATCCTGCCGTCGCAATGAAACAAACAGTCATCGTCGACACACCGTCTTAAAAATCGCTACAATAGCAGGTATATCCGCATCAGCAACACTGTCCATTATTCTCCTGGCTGTTGCACTGATTATGATACTACGGCGACGGAATTCTTGGAGACGGCGACACGAAGTAAACTGTGCTCAGTTCTCGAATTCATCCAAATCAGAGCTTCGGCATTTGAATATCAAAATCCCGAACAAGCGAGAATTCAAATACGACATTATCATGAAAGCGACGAACAACCTAAATGAGGATTTTGTTATTGGATCTGGGGGTTTCGGAATGGTGTACAAAGCAGAGTTACCGACGGGAGAAACGGTGGCCGTGAAGAAAATGAACCGTAAAAAAGACTGCAATGACCCATTAACCGATAAGTGTTTCATCCGTGAAGCAAAGACCCTCGGCAGGATTCGACACCGCCATCTCGTGAAAATGCTTGGGTGCTGCAGTGACGTGAGAGTTAGTTTAATTGTGTACGAGTACATGGAGAACGGTAGCCTTTGGGATTGGCTCCATAAACCAGCGGTGGTAGTTGGTGGAAAGAGGAAGAAGCATCTGAGTTGGGAAGGGAGGTTGAAGATAGCAACTGGGTTAGCCAGGGGAGTTGAGTACTTACATCATGACTGTGAACCGAGAATTATCCACAGAGACATAAAGTCCAGTAATCTCCTGCTCGATGGTGACATGGAGGCTCATCTCGGAGATTTCGGATTAGCCAAAATAATTGTCTCAGGCGGTGCCAACAGTAATGGCAACACCACCCTCGACACGACCGGGTTCACCGAATCCACCACCTGCTTCGCTGGCTCTTACGGTTACATTGCTCCAGGTACGAACTAAGACTGGTAATATTTAATTATAATATTAACGTAGGGGTAAGTACGTAATATTGTAAATGAATGCATTTTTTTTTTTTTTGACAGAAATAGCATATTTGACGAAAGCGACGGAGAAGAGCGACGTGTACGCCATGGGGATAGTGTTGATGGAGGTTGTAACCGGTCTGATACCAACAGATCGGACGTTCGGAGATGAAGGTATGGACATGGTGAAATGGGTGCAGTCTAACATCAACCTTCTGGCACCGGAATGCGACAAACTTCTCGATCCTTCTTTGAATCCGATAGCGGCCGATGAAGAATCATCCATGTTCGAGGTGCTTGATATCGCGTTGCAATGTACGAGGACCAATCCGGCGGACCGACTGACGTCAAGGAAGGCGGCAGATCTTCTAACGAAGGTTTCTGTGAATGTGTATGGACGCGGTGGTGGTAAGAAAGAATAAAAATATAGTAGAGAAGGTCGAATATTATGTTATGTCGTTTTCTACTATGTATTTATGTTGTTGTTTTCATATTCGGATATTTCCAATTATTAATGTTGAGTATAACCTGAGAGTACGGTCTTCACAAAACTGGACCCATTCAGGCCCGGCCCAATTCAAACTTTGATCAACCCGATCCATTTTCTATATTACCTTTTAATAAAATGAAAATTTGACCTAAATTACAGACATAAGAAAGTAAAAAGCTTAACCTAATGGGCGTCATCTGAGTATTGAACTAGGTAAAAGGACTAAATAGATGTAATAATCATGTAGACATGCAGATCAATCGATTTTACAGATGATTTAGCAGAAATTAAATTGATTTCATGATAAGTGGGTTGGAATTATTGATCGGAATAGGTATGTGTCCGAACAACATCGACGATCGGAGTTGCGCAGACAGGACATTTCCCGGTGTTTGTTTTCAAATCATTTGCACATTTAAAACAAGTGCACATGTGGCCGCACCTGTAAATTAGAGAATCAATTTGCTTGTGACTGCACACGCAGCAGAAGCTCATCTTTGCAGCTTCAATATTTTGAGAGCAACCATTCTTTTCCATGAACCCAACGAATAGCTTTCGCAGCTCACTCATTTCATTATGTAGATTTGCAATATCAGACCTCATATCAAGTACTACATCCATTTGGCTGAATCCAAGATTGCTCCGACTCCGAGACCGATCATCATCATATGCTTCGTCTTCTTCCGTCGTCGTCGTCGTTTTCGTCGTCGCGCGTTGCTGATGTCTTTTTAAGGATGATAATACAGCCTTGCTCAATTTCTCTTGGAATCCACTGGCAAGGGATTCTGATACTGTTCGTCTGTGAAGAAGCTCAACAATTTCCGAATTATCAGTTGAGAACACGTCATGCTTGATGTTATTATCGGAATATCGTTCAATCTTCGTCATCGCCAGACTTTCTGATGGTTCTTCCCAAGAAATATCGGATTGCTGACTGTTTGTTACTTGAAGATATTCACTACTTACGGTCCCAGTGGTCCAAAATCCCCCTACTTCCTGCTGCTGTTCCTGCTCACGCTGATCACTGCTAGTTTGGGGCTGTGGGTTGTTGTTAAAAATCTCTCTAATAACAAATAAAATTAACTTTATAAGTAGTTAATCGTTTTTAGCAGTTAATCAAGTTTCTTGAGTTTGTTACATACCTCAGGGACCAAAAAGAGATTGCACGCTGTATTTGATCTAATTCGTGTTGGGCTGATTGAGGGAGCAGATCGTCAACTACAACCTTGTTGTTCTTTACAGATTTGTACAGAAGACAATTCTGCAACCAAATAGTTTGACGCAATTATTCAGTGAAATAAATAATCATGGCTGTGTGCTCGATTGATCACCTCAATCTTCTTCCTATGCAAGAACATTGACACGAACTGCTTATTCTTCAGAACTTGGATTTCATTGCTCCTCTCCGTTAGAAGTCTCTGAACCAGCTTCTGCAAATCCCGATCTGTGGTGACTGCAGACTTACGACGATGCCAATTTGACGAGATAGGCGTTTCATCCACCTCCACTCCACTCCACAGCCGAATTAATTCCTTTATCCCCCCTACCTTTGGTTCTGAATCAATGCTGGAGTGATATGAATGAGGCAATGATGGTGCCATTGAAACAGAGGATGCCGATCTCACTCGGTCAGAGCCACGTATGAGATGGGTTTTTCGTTTATTTTACGTGGGTGCCTCGTTTGAAGGCGGGAAAAGGACAGTACACATGCTTTCATTTCTCTATGTATATATGACAGTTGGAATTTAGTTTGCTCAAACACAAACAACAGTTGTAATTTTTTTGTAAAAAACTGTCCCTGCTATTAATAAAAAAATAGCTGAGAGAAATTGTAAAAGAAAAGTTACAAATTCAAATAAGAACCAGAAAGTAAAATGGTTATATACAATATACCAAATTGCAGACGGGGTTTGGTTTATGAATTGAAGTACCACAGCCCAGAAAAGCAGAAATGCCTTGATACAAATATAAACTTGAAGGAATTCACGAGCTTATGGATTCAATGACAATCAAGAAGAATACCCACGATATGGAATCTGAAGAAATGTGCCCATTCTTATTATACCAAAGCATACTAAGAAGAAATAGGCCATGAAAAGTTGTCCCATCAATTCAAAAAATGGAGAAAATTAGCAGCTCATCATAGAACCGAGCCTCGTCAAGAGGTCACTGATATGGAATGCATGCCAGTACTCTCCACTATCATCTCAGCTCTTTGGTGATTGGAAGGTAGTAAAAGCTTTTTGGAATGTTGACTTTCGCAGCTCTAGGAACAAATGGACCTCTCCTATCGCTCTCATGATTTGTTTTGGAACATATGAAGCAAGGAACAAACCTGGGAGTCTGGGATGTGGCTGAAACTTGCAATTAATAAGAGTAAGAGATTTTTCTTGAATACAATAATCTTATTAAGATGTGAAGATTTCTGCATATAGATGTAGATACCTCTCAAAATGAACTATCTTTAGTCCAGGTTAGGAGCACACATGTGCTTAAGTTTCTTCAAAGATATCACCATAGTAAGCGATCAAGAAACATGACTGCATTTCTCAGACAGTTCTGTACAGCCATTTACAATCATATCCAGTTTGCATTGTAAAAAACTAAACCCTAAGAATAAATTCTTAGAGTGAAAAATTCTTACACTGCAAATCTTGATATAATAATCTAAATAAACTTTATCCAAATATACAAAAGAAAGTATCATCTCAGATAAATGCAAAAGGATTTGCCAAAAGAAAAAATCCTAAAAATAGCAGAGACGTACTGGATCAAACCATTCTTACCAGCGACGAGAAATGGAAGATGTTAAGCTAGCTACTGTAGAAGACGACGAGCTGAAGAAATAAGGAGAAAGAAGATGGAAAGAAAGTGAGAGACAGTCCATGGACCCAGCTTATTTAGCATTTCGATTTCTTATACTTCTGAAGCATCTCCTCAAGAACTGTGGTTGAAGCAGAAAGTATCCACTTGCTGAATTCAAGTTCCCTCATACCCATAAACTCTGCAATAAGCATGAATTCTTCTCTCTTACATTTTCTTGATGTTTCATGGTTCTCGATTAAAGATGAAGAAGCATCTCTGCCTCCCATGTTTACAACATCTTCATTGCGATGAGAGTACACAACACCTACCATGAGATCACATGCCTTTTAATTAGATTCATAGTCACGTAGTTCAAATTTCAGAAAACATAATTTATAATAAGTAATGTGTTTTTTTACCTAAATCTTTGTTTTCTAAGGTTGATCCTAAAACAAGTTTTGTATTGGAATCCTTCTCTCCTGTTTCCCCATGCTGTTCGATGATCTCGCTAGTAAATAGTTTGTCAGACAAGTCACGGAAAAGATTGCAGATTCCAAATAGCTCACCTTGGAAATCTTTACAATCCTACAAGTTCAGATTAAATTTTAGTTACAATCAATTCTATAATTATTTTTATTTTCTAATTTAGAGCTCTTACTACCTGGATACCTTCGAAATAACGTTTTTCCATTTTGCCTGAGACAGCAATGTTTGATAATTGTTGCTTATATATTTGCCTGGAATACACAAGTTCTTCAACTGACCCCGCGGCAAGAAATCGAAATACTACAACATGACGCTTCTGCCCATAACGAAATGATCGATCCTGTGCTTGCAGATCTTGTGAAGGGTTCCAGTTCGGATCAAAAATCACAACATGATTTGCACTGACAAGATTCAGACCTAATCCACCAGCTCTTGTTGATATTAGAAACACCTGTAAAAAAGAGGACATGGGTTTATGATTTTTAAGTAATTGTACAAATTTTCTTAAAACATTCAAAAGAGAAGCTACTTACCTGTTTACTTGGGCATCTGTTAAAATCATCAACAAGAGATTGACGCAAGTTCATAGGAGTTGATCCATCAAGCCTAGAAAAACAGTAGCTTCTCCGTATCAGGAACTTTTCCAATATATCCAGTATTCTGTTATATGCAGATTAAAATACTGTCATTTCGATAAAAATGCAACACAAAAAAGCTTAAAATACTCACCTGACTGAGTAACTGAATAACAGAATTTTGTCACCATGTGAAACCCATAAAGATACAAGTCTTCCTAAAGCTTGCATTTTCCCACAATGTTCTACATCACTGAGCTCCATGAAACTTTCATTTTGGGTGCTTCCACCTACCAAACCAACATCACTACCAAATATTGCAGAAGCCAATTCTGCATCCTTCTTTTGTTTTTCCGTGTCATCCTTGGGATTTGGTTTGATCAGCTCCAAATGATTACTTATCTGAGAAATATCGTATTTTGAGTTTTTTTTATAATTATGAAACACGAAACCTTCTAGAAAATGAAAACATAACACCATTTAACAAAATATTGCTATTAAATTACCTGTTGAAGTTTAACAATGCATGGAAGAACTAAGCAAAAGGGGCATGAGTCACAACCATCAGGATTATCCTTGTGAAGCCATGACCAAAGGATCCCATCAGGAACAGTCCTATTGCAGCACTCTACCTGTTTTAAAGGGCTTCCGCAACCACAGGGTAGGTCCTTATGTATCAAAGTCTGAATCTCAGGTTGTTCTAACATTCTCCTATATGCACGTTTCTGTAATTCACTCATTGTACAGAAAACAACATTATCTTCCTTTCCCAACATAAGATGACCAATCGTCTCCTCTTTAGTCCGTCTCAGCAAGTATTTTTTCAAAACTGATGAAAGATGTTGTTTACGCTCATCAGCTATTCGGACAAATCTTTCAGGTGCGCTTAATCTTTGTCCATGCTTTAGAGGTTCATCATAAAAATCTCGGAAATGTTCACGGGTTCCTAACGATCCAGGTGAAACCCAATCAAACAAATTAAAAAGCTCCGAAATCTTATTTTGCATAATGGTACCGGTAAGTCCGAAACGTTTTTTGGTTTGAAGCCCTACACATGACTTGTATAATCCGGATTTTTCATTCTTTAGACGATGAGCTTCATCAACAACCACAACATCCCATTGAATTTTACAGAGTGTTTTATCATTAATTCGGAATGTATCAAAACTGGTAATTAGTATATCAACAGTTCCACCCACAATTTTCTCAAGAATTAAATCACGGTTTGGTCCGTGATATATTGAAAAGCTTAAATCTCCCCATTTTGAAAATTCATCACCCCAATTATGAATAACAGAAGTTGGGCAAACTATAAGGATTGGGCCACCATTTATACGATTTCTCCTTTGATCTCCTTGATATTCTTCTTCATCTGTACTGTTTCCAATAATAGCTGATAGAAAAGCAATGGTTTGAATGGTCTTTCCCAGACCCCTAAATAATAGACAAAAATCAATTGAGAAAGAACTGTAAGCTTCAATCCGTGCAGATATATTGCAATGTAACAAATATTGCCAATTCGATCAATGATCCTCAGAACTCATTGAGAATCGGATCAAAGATCGTTACTTGTAAGAAAAATTAATATCAAGAAACGTAAAATACAACATTAATATCATTATTCAAACAAGATTGAATTACTTAATAAATACTATTTTCAAAACCAGTCCTACCAATTCTTAAAGGAATCTGCCAGAATATCTGAACCCACAACATTTAAATCATCATTTCATAAGCTTATACCTGAGATTTATGGCAATAAATTTCCAAAAAGAACTTCAAAAATCATATTTTAGTATTTTTTCGTAAACTTTTATTCATATAAAATGAAAATTGCAGAAGTAAACAGTAAGCCATATAAGATGAGGTAGATGGTTGATGTTCTTGAGCATGTCATTGAAACATGACATGAGAAATCCGAATAAAAATTTGCAGTCCAGAGCAATTACGGAGAAGTAACTACAATTATATGAACATCTGTAATCGGTAAACTATAGCTGTCCCTATATTATCATATGACGACTGTAATCGGTAAACTTGACTTAATGAAGTCAAAGAACTGAATGGAGAGCTATGATATCATTCTAGGTATATAGTCGATTGTAAATCCTAATTAAGGTTTCACTCTTTTTCCACTCATTGTAGACTGAACCGCATAAAAAAATCTCTCTACTCTTATTCCTTATCTGTTCATCTAATTTCTAGCTAGCTTATGTGGTGAAAGGCCAAAAACATTTGTGTATGAGTTACTGTTCCAATGCTGTCTCCAGCTAAGGTTCCTAACTTTGACAGGAACCAAAGGAGACTTCCATTCTAAAAAGGAATCTAAGGTTATTCTGTAATTGACGGAATATTAACATTGTTTGCCGTATTTTTCACTGATATTTCCACTAAAGTTCCATATGTTTCTTAAATGATATCGACTAATCTTTTAACTATGTTATTGCTACTGGCCGTTGGGTGACATTGTTTTTGAGCATGGCCAATTAATAAAAAGGAAATAACAAGATTTAATAAATATGGAAAAAATGACTTCATGGACAATGTGGCTGCACTGACATACAATATGTATATATGCATATTCTGATAACAAAAATAAAGCAAGAAAAGTTTGATATGAGAACTTACATATCATCTCCAAGGACACCTCCATGGTTTTTTTTGTATAAATTATAAAGAAACTGAACACCCCCGTTTTGATGTTCTAGAAGCCTAGAGCTGATGGAAGCAGGAACCTTTCCAATAATAACAAAAGAAAATAAATATTTTATTTAAACAAATTGAACATGAATTTCATTAAAAAGGATAAATTGCTTACAAGTTACAACCCAATTCCGTCGGTTTAGATCCCTAATGTATTGATACAGAGTATTTGCAAATTAATTACTATTATCAACTAATTTTACAGAATTTGTCTTTAAAAATTTGCGGTAAAGAAGTTTGATCCAAACGGATACGAACAGCAATTATTTACAATTTGTAAAAACAAAAGATTGAATTTAATCCCTAATCGTGGAAGAAATGACAGCAAGTATGATGAATAGAAGAAGAAAATGTGGAAATATAAGAAGAGATAACGGAAAGTATGGAAATTAATCAAAATAGATTACATAATTACGTGAGACCTTTCTATAGTTTATCAACTGCACGGCATGCCATTGTCAATATATAACAAGATGTATATAAGTATATACCAGTAAAGAAGTAAATTAAGAAACAGACCTGGACGATGGGATCACCAGGATCAGAAAGTACTAGAGGTGCAACGGGTACTGCTTTATTGAAATCACGAATGTCTCTTGTTTTTAAACATGAGGCAAGACCCAAAGAAGCCACATTTTCTCCAACGTTTCTCTCCTCCGAATCGGTTCTACCCGAAATTGAGGCATCTTTCCCTTCTGTACTTCTTTCAAATACATCCACATTGTTATTATTCAATTGGCGGGCATCATCGGGAAAATCGTGATCTTGGAGACGCCGTAGCTGCGCTGAGATATTTGACTTTGGGGGTTTCCTATGTTGGAGATCCCGGCCATATGCAGGAATGGTAGCGGTGTTGGAGGAAGAGTAAGAGCAAAGCTCCAACTTCCAGGCGTTGAGAGACATCTTCTACGGCCCGCGCCGCAGTGTTTCGTTTATTCGTGGGAGAAGAACCCAAATCGGAGAAAATATTAAAGACATTGAATCATAATTCCGAATTTCCGATGGCTCTGGACCCCTGAGGTCTTTGACTAGTGACAGTGAGGCAGTTACCATAAAATTCACAAATATATTAAAAAAATATAACATTTCCGAATCCCCAACCCCGAATAACCGATTATCTCATTCTCTCTCTATATATTCTTGTTTTGTTACACATTAATTTTTCATAACACTCGCTGCATCGACAGACAATGAAGATCTCATTCCTTCAATCTCCGTTTCTGAGGTCTTTCGGGGCAACTGCATTCTTTTCATTTCTTATCGTACTGCCTCTTCTACTTCTTCCATCTCCGGTAGATTCAAGGTATCTCTTCTCCACCAACTCCACTGCCGTTCCTCCTTCCACTTCAGCATCTCCACCTTCGGCTCCAATTTCCGCATCTCCACCTTCGGTTCCAATTTCCGGATCTCCATCTGTTGCTCAAATTTCTGGATCTCCAGTCTCGTCACCACCAACTGGATCTCCTGCCAATGCTCCTGGTTCGAGTGCCTCACCCAACGCTATATCCTCACTTCCTGCGCCGACACCGGGGAGTGACGATGGGAACAGTACTTCTCCAATGTCACCGGCCCTACCTCCGATGACGTACGAAGACGAGAGGAGCGACGAGACAGTGCATAGCGATGGCGGTAGTAAGGTGAAGAAGGTGGGTATAGCTGTGGTGGTGATTGTTGCAACCGTAGCAGTAGTGTTGGGTGCGTTGATTTACAAGAAACGCCAGGATAATATCCGACGGTCCAGATATATCCAAGCCGGTGGTTTGGAGATGCGCTGATCTGATGATAATCGAAAGATAATTGTTTGCTACACAAAAATAGACGGATTATACTGCTCATCTCTATCTTATTTTTTTATGTGTATGAATGAATAATGATTTCTTCACTTTATTTGTTATTCACTATATTGATCGTGGCATAGAATTAGGATCTGTGATTCCTATTTTTAATTTGTTAGTTTCATGATAAAGATACCAGAAGGTGTGAATATTTACAAGAAAATATTAAGAATTGGCAGCACAATGACAACGTTGGATAACTATTTTAAGAATTGCCAGCAACACATTACCTGTCGTCAATTCGTCATACCGTCTGTGAATCAGTGGGATTTTCATTGGATATTTCGCTGGATCTGGATTCATCTTTCTTGTCCTTGCTTTGCATTGGAGCCAACACCTTGGTCTCAATTTCTTCATCGATCGGAAGCGTTCGTTTTGACCCGTCAAGAGCCACTCCAAGGACTATATTTTCTTCTAGGTTAGGTCTTTTGGAAGACTGTGACACAACACCCAAACTTTCACTTTCATTTTTCTTCTTCTGAGAGGTTGCTGAAACAACACCTTTGGAATTTACAGACGGAATGGTGTCGTTCTTAATTTGAGTGTCTCTGGACTTGTTGCTCTTCTTTCCACTTTGCTTCCCCTCTGTGTTGTTTTGAAGAGGTTCC
The DNA here is from genome assembly GCA_001185155.1 of Zostera marina. NCBI lineage: Eukaryota > Viridiplantae > Streptophyta > Magnoliopsida > Alismatales > Zosteraceae > Zostera > Zostera marina. Next base: position 247,211 of record LFYR01002048.1, read on the forward strand.
TCGGAGGATAACTCCTGATTAAACTTTTTGTTTGAGGGAGATGCTTCCCCTTCAGACGCTGGGTTTGTCGATTTCTTATCTGATGCTACTACTGTGGCTTTAAGAGGTTCCATATTTACAATTGGCGATGAACGCCTCTTCGTCTTTTCATCACCATTTGATCTTGACGTGGAATCAATGAGATATAATGGACTACGAACAGGATGCCTGTTGTGCGTGAAAATGGTGTCTGCAAATGGTGCATTCTCCAAATCAGCATCACCGTACATTTTTTGAACGGTTCGTATTGGTGTTGCTAGACGGGCTCGATGATGGCTGATAACTCGTAACAGATCCAATAGAATATCTTCCTGTTATAAAGAAGAAACAGGTTAGACCCAGAAAAAAAACAGTATGGAGATTCAAAAATAGAAAATGTTATTGAGCACTAGTTAACCAGGAACCCAATGTTTTTTACCTTTACACAAAGGTACTCTTCATAATGTGAGGTCTTAACAAAGCATGATACGAGAATCTGTGTTAAAGAGATAACGAGTGAAATGATAAGAATACACACTATTATCAATGAAAGAAAGACTATTGCAAAATTAATAAGATACCATAAAAGCCTGATTTTCTGGATTTATATACTCCAAAAATATTCTTCTATGAAGCCTTTGTTGTTCTACTTGGGGATTTTTTGCCATAACTTTGCGCATATCAGCAACGATACTCTGCCATGACACAGACAAGCAACATTTCTAAACTCAGATATATTTCCATGGAAAATAGACAAGTAACAAAAAGAAACCTTACACTAATCTTGATTGCATCCAAATGGCTGATGGCAAAATGTGTCTTTACACGCCAATGAGTTTTCTGAGTGAGATTCCTCACAACATTAACAGTGAATTTATGATTAGGAATGTGAATTGCTTCACGGTCCTCCCCTCTTATGATCGTTGGAGACCACCAACCAACTTGCTGGAAAAAAGATTCATTATCCATATTACCAAAGATATGCGAACTGAAAAACAGGTCCAAATATTTAAAGAAATAATATATACACACAGAGTCAAAACAAACATTCAGTAGCAGCAAAATATCAGGAATATCAGAAAATGTTACAAATTGAACATCAAAGTAACAAGAGTGCAAAACCAACCTCAACAGTACCAGAAACCTCATAGCCCTCAATCTTTGTTTGGATCCATTCATTGCTAACAAAAGGCCGAGTTGCATGAATCATTATACTCGACAAGAAGTTTGTAAATATCTGTAAAAAAATAAAAAATTATTCATCACAGCAAAATATTGAGATAAAAAGTCAAGTTTCACCTCACGCCCAGCAAGTGTTAACAGCACTGTTCCAAGACCTCCAGCAGTAAGCCACTTCTGAGTAGAGAAACCCAACAACTCCATGAATAATGAAACGGCGGCTACCCATACAGAGGTATACAAAGCCTTACCAGCAAACTGGAAACCCATCTGCAAATTAAAGAAAACAATGAATGTTTAAATGAATCTGCAAAAATGCACTATCTGACCATCCTCAAGTAAGAAAAAAAATTCATGAAGCAGTTTAGCTAAAAAAATGTAAAAGCCATACATACATTTCTAGTATCAATGCTGCTTCCATTAGTTTCCTCTAAGAATTTCTGTATGTGTTGAATCAAACTGCAAGATATTTGAAAGTAATATAGATCACATTCCAGATTCCATATATACTCATAAGTTATAATAAATATTGAAAAATAAAAAATGACTAATTGTTAACTTATAATAAATTTTATTGTTAGTCTTAATATTAGTTTATTTAGGGTTGCAAAATTTGAAGATGGCACCATCAGAAATATTGAATACCTGGATAGACAATATGAAAAGGCTAACACAGTTGATAAAGATCGGATAAAATGCAAAACCCTTTGTTTGACAACATGGCTCGTTTCTGAAGTCAGAGCAACTTGATCAAAAACACTGCAAGAATGCTGAAAGTAAATAAGTAGATAGCATGGAGAAATAGGATGCCATGAGAAAAAGCTTTGTAAAAAATCAAGTTCTATATACCTGCAAGCAAAAATAGCTCCACCCCAAAAAATCAATGGTCTCAGGTAAGATATAGACACGTGGTATGCGCTACTCTTTTTCCAATTACTATCATTTTGCTGGGAGATAATAATGAATAACATAAGCCCAACATATGGGTGCATGGATAAAAAGGGATTGATAAAACATAGAATGCAACATACATGAAGGAAAAGATTTCTGCTATGACGCATTAGAGGTTCAAGTCCCCATATTGCAAAAGCAATTGCACCAAGAGCTGGACACAACTGGAGTAACAAATAACGTCCATGTAAAACATGGAATGACCTGAAAATGCAAAAATAAATTGGTGAAAATTGAGGACAATTGCATCCAAAGTGGAGGTGTGTAGCCCATAATATATACCTACATGTTCATTGGCTCAATCGAGATGGCTCGGGCCAAGGCTCTGACCCTTTAATTGGGCAAACTAACTCCCATTATTGAATTTCCACTCTTACCTAACGAGAGTATAAACAGGATTATAGGAGTGGACCGACCCAAAGAAGAAAACACTTTTTGATCAATCATTTTCCTCAAGGTATTTTCTCTCTCCTGATTCTCTATTTATTTTTCCATGGAATTCTTCTCTATTCTTTTAGAACTATATTCTCAGATCTGTTGGAAATCTATCTAAAGTTTACTGTTCCATTGTTGGAATACAGTGGATCTAGTTGCTACTTATCCGATCTGATTGGATAAACATCAGCAGTATTATTTTCTGATCATTAATTGGAATTTGATCCCATTAACCTCTAACCCTAGTCCTCAATCTAAGACTATCAAAACAATAAAGTATTCGTATATAAGTTTGCACTTTGCACCTTTGTTGAATCATATAATAATAATAAAATTAGCTCAAAAATATAAATAAAACGCTATTTGGCTTTTAAGAATGATTAAAATTTTGATGATTATAGAATAAAATTTTAAAAATAATAAATAATGATTACAACATAATTAAAATTAGAGAATAAGAAATTAAAATATGAATATCAAAATTTGAGAATAAGAAATACCTGGATAATGTCAAAACAGCTGATTTTATATTTGGAAGCTGATTTGCAACAGGTAGTCCAAAAGATCGACACGTAAAAGCTTTATATTTCTGAGGTATATGAAAGGGTCTGTTTATTTGACTTGAAGCAATGCAACTCCAATGATCCTGACGCTGCATACATTGTGTGGCACTTCAAATCTAAGTTTTTCAGTTTTATACATTGCACATATATAATAGGTCATTAAGTTATCAGACAGGTAATAAGAAATTAAGAATACAATATGAAAAAACATCAATTACTAAGTACAAATTTTGAGAATTGACAAAACAGTCAGTAACTTTAAGAGATTTTGAACAACCATGCCAATTTGAAAAACTGCCTCAAAAAACACGTATGTTATCCCTTTCGACATCCAATTTATGCCTATAAATTCATGGCAATTACTTTTTTTTGGTAATTTTTTTTTTTATTCATTAGACAGTCCAGAATTACATGTGGAGTTAAAAAAAAGAAACATATTCAGGAAAGAACAAAGCCCTAGCTTTACTATTTAGCATTGCTTCTAAATTCATCATGGATTATGCCATTTTAGAACATGAATGTAATGGTTTATGATTGAGCATTGAAGTTGATTAATAAAGGTAAACGGATTGGAAACTCTGAATAATTATTTTATGCAAAATATATAAACCACTATAGCAGAAATACATAGGTGCATGATACAAGAATGAAGAAACACAAGATAAGAAAACCTCACAGAAGCATGTGAAGAAAAAGGATGAATCCAAAGATGAGTCATTCCTTTAACCTGAAATAAAATAAAATCAATGAGATGAATTGTGATCAGACCTAAAAGAGGGTAAAAATTATTGAATAGAATAACCACATATTTTGATCTACCTTTGATCGGTGTGTATGGACATTTAAATTGGAGATGCATAATTGATGAGAGGATTGCAATGGAATTCCAACAATCATAATTGGAGAGAATTGGAGGGATGGAAAATACTATATTACAACTACAGAAAACCAACAGAACCTGGTACTCTTTCTCCTATAAAATATCTTCCGATTGGTGCTGATGATAGATCATAGAAAATTTCTGATATCCTGGTCAACATTTGCAATTATATGAATACGCATAAAAATGTTCCTATACAGAGGTGGGTGATTTAGATGAAAACATATAACAAACCCCACTTCGGTCAGTGCCCTATAGGATTTTTGATTTCTTGTTAGTTTTAGCCATTGAATAAAAATACCAAGTGTCTAAAAAGGCAGGGATTCAGAGAAAACAATTATGCAAAAACATTTTCCATTAAATTTCCCAAACGGCCAAACGTAAGCATCAAATAGGCAACAACAAAAATCTTCAAACTGGAAATTAATATAAAAAAAAACGAATGGAAGGAAAACAGCTATGAAACTACCAGAGTTACCAAAGTGCTGTGTTGCGAGGAAGGGGAACCCTAGAACAACAATCATACGACAGAACGATATTAGTGCGTTCGATTAGTTGATTTCCCTCTTTTCAAAGAAAAAGAAACACGCGACCCGTATTACCCGTTTGGCGTGTCCTGTTTGCCCGTGTCCCTAAATCTTAATATCCTTAAAAATCATTTACAGAGCCAAAGCCCAGAGCCCAGAGACTGGACTTAAAAAATATTTGCTAGAAAATTGCATGTTAGGAATTTTACGAAGTTTTTGTTAATAAAGTCAAAAAGTGTAATTCAAGGAAATTTTGCATGTTTTATAACTTAGGGTTTGGATTCGAATTTAATATTTTTTCATGTTTGCACAGAACAGCCTAGGGTCATTTTGACCAAAAAATCGTTCCCGTCTTCATATTATTTGATCGGGGACGGAATATTCGATCAAAAAATATACTAATGTAATTTAACATATTTTTTAATTTATACTAATATACTAATTACTAATGTTAGTATATTATTATTTACTAATGTAATTAAAATATTGATTTAAATGTAAATAACCTAAATAATTACTAGATAGTCAACGGTGGAATAAAATGGTCGACGGTGGAACAAAAAATAAGAACTAGATAGTCGGCGGTGGTTATTTGAGTATTTGGAGTTAGAAATTAGGTTTAACTTTTAAATTTTTAATTAGGATATAGACGATTTTAAATATAAATTTAACTATTTAATATATTGTATAAGGTTATTTATTATATAAATTATACATTTTTTTTTTATAAAGTTTACGTACAATTTTCTCAAGGTACGGGAATTATTCAAGATGGGGATTCATCCCCGAAAATAACCGGAGATTTCGACCGAGAATGGAGATTTTCATACTTCAGGTAGAAAAATCCTCCCCAGGATATAGAAAATCTCACACTTAGAATGACAAACATTTTTATTATATTTTATTATTTTATATTATAAACTTATAAAAATAAATTTTAATTCATAAAAAATTAATCCGTCTCTCATAGTCCATAGTCATAGATATTATAAATTCATAAAAAAGGATTAGTTAGTTAATTATTGAAACAAATATTTAAGGTTTAAAAATAAATAAATAAAAACTGTTGGATGATGAAACTTTGAGGATTCAAGGACTTAAAGCTGTCAAATTACATTACCAATAAAAGGGTAAAATACGAATTTAAATAATAATCATAACACTATATATATATATACGATCGGCGATTATAAACCCTAATTCCTAACTCAACTTGACAACCTTATTCCAAATTCTTCCCTCCCAATTTCCAAACATCCTGTGTGATCAACAACAGCAAAGCCGTTAAATATATTTCTAAGGAATGTAACACTTTTCCAGAACTTCCATTCAGCATTATGACGACATTAATTAAATATAAATTTGATCGAGTTGAATCATGAAATGCAAGTATAACATTTTTCCTAACCCGTATAAATTGACTGCGATAATTTATTCTATCAGTGTACACGATCAGGACTATAATCTATCGTCAAAATTATCATTGCTGATTGTGTCTGTCTGAAGAAACGAACTTCTAATGAAAAAAGTGAAGATTGTAGTTTAACAAGGATGAAGAAATATAGGATGCCGACGGATTCAACGGCGTTTATTCTATTGTCTGGTGACTCTGGTTATTGTAAAGATAAATAAAATTTTTAAATAAATTATATTTTCCATAAAATAAAAATCCATAACAAAAGTTAACTTTAAACTCAAGGCACTTAAGAATTCCAAATTCGAAGAGTAAAACAAACCAATAGATCGTCGACAAACGAATACCTGTGAAAACAGATGATCAAGCTGTTGGAACCTCAACGTCTCCATCGGCAATCTCCTGTTGAAGATCCTTGGGATCCCTACTATCAACAGTACATCCGACTGATACACACGTACCGAGGATCTCCTTCACCGTCCCGACTAGATCTTTGGCCATTGATTTCGTACTCATAATTCGGGCGATCTCAACCACGTCATCTAAGGAGATATTTCCTGAATGTTTAATATTTTTAACTTTCTTCCGATCCCTCTCGGGCTCCTTAAGTGCCTTAATTACAAGCGCCGCGGCAGAAGGTACAACGGATACTTTAGCCTGACGATTCTGGACGGTGAGCTTCACAGTAACGCGGAGGCCTTTCCATTCCTTGGCGGTCTCCTTTGCGATGTCTTCTCCAATTTTCTTCGGGGAGAGCCCCAGAGGACCGATCTTTGGAGCGAGGGAACTTGCGGCTCCGACCTCCCCACCAGTCACACGAACGTACACGTCGATGACTTGTGATGGATCGAACTTGGGTGCCATTGTTTCGTCTGAGAGATGAGGCAAGGAAAGAGGAGGATTAGGGTTTTCTTTAAAAGTAGGTATTTATATTTTATAGACAGACGTATATAATTTGGGCTGATGGACTGGGTTAAATATTGGGTTGGTTTTGAAATTCTGACGTTGATGAAGTTTTTTTTTTGAGTAATAATCTCCGATACATTTTATCACGCGAAAGAAAAAAAGAAAGAACAAAGATGTGGTGCACACCGCGTCCTAAGGGTCAACTCACACATTGGGACAACAACTCACCGCGTCCTAAGGGTCAACTCACACATTGGGACAACAACTCACCGCGTCCTAGGTGAAGTCGTCGACCATGAGTAGTTTGATGGGTTTCATTAAGATTGTTCATTGGGATAAGGATGTACGTTCATAACTTAAAAATATTGATATTCATTATTTTTATTTGTAAATTAGCTTAATGGATGTGTCAGATCATAATCCTCTGACGTTTCATTACAACCAGGCAGAACTGGTTAGATATATTAAACGAATTGACATATGAGGACAATTGTTTTGTACAGTTGGTACAACATAAACTAAATAATACCTAAATTTACATAGAAATGGATTAAGAACGCACATAATAAGTCTACGTATTGTACGGAGAATCATTAACAAATGCAGCAGCCACATCACTAAAAAAATCGGAGACTGAACTGGGCACCAAATCAAAACTGCAGGAAAAGCACTCGAAACTTAGATCCGCCATTCACTGTGGTAGAGAAACAGTTGTGAGATTCAAGTCATGAGGCCTTAAGGCTTCCTGAACTATCTCTTGGACACTACGATTACGTCGGCAGACATCACAGAGCTCATCTAGAGTGCTATTAAAAGAAGAAGCATCAGAACGTGAAGTTGAATCTTCCAAGGATTTAATAAAGCTTGACCTTTCAGTCTCAGTCAACACTGATGATGGAATTAGAGAAATACTGCTCTTTGCCCATTCTACAAAATAAATACCATGTGATCTTGAAAATGCTAAAAGTACATAAGAAACCTGCAATGTGTGATTCAATATTAATTTCATGCAATATTTTACAAAATATTTCTAATAAAATCAAAATAAATTATTTGTAACTTACTTCATCTAATCTAGAGGAAGGTAATGCGCCTGTCAATGATGCTATCATAATTCTAGTGAGAGCGGCACCACGAGGTAGTACAGCACTATCAATGATAGATCGGTACATATTTCCAGAAGTAGCATTTGCAAGATCAAAAACGTCTGACATAAAAGTCAATATTGATTTGCATGCATCTCTGCATGAAAAAAATCCAAGGAATAAAGATGGATCAGATAAAAATTTAAGAAAAAAATACTAAAAACGAATAACTGGGCAAAAAGAAAGGAGACGCTTCCCTTTCTGAAACATTCTACAATCTCTTTTACGAATAAGTGTTTTCCCAAAATTATCAAGAACAGTCTTAAGACATACAAATACAAAGATACTAATATTACCAATCATTCTATTTTTTTCGTGTACACGACACACCTAGAACACACTAATGCACATGGTATATTTTTACATGCAAATATTAACTATCATAAGATTCATAACATATATTTTATGGCATATAACATTCAAGATAAATTGACAAATTTATATGGCAAACCTTGAAAAAATGACTGGTGGACATGGGGTGAAGCTTACCCTGCCAGTTTTCATGACTAGAAAGCTTCAAGGAAGGTAGATCATGGATGACATCAAATGAGGGGATGAGAATTATGCTCAATGACAGTGATCTATGGAAATGAACAGTGGTGGGTGCTAGAATTATGTGGCTTGGGTTCTTGAAAGTAATCTTATTCAGTTCCTCAGACGGATCCATCCAAGGATCCAGTTAGGGCAAAGTGTCGTGCACTTTGCCTTCTAGGTGCTCATCTGCTACTTTATGTGCTAAGTCGCAAACTTTTTGAACAATGCTCCGTCACAAATTTAAACAGTTTTAAAAAGCTTAAAATATGAATAACCTGAAAAAGTTTCTTTTCTGAACATAGCAAAAGTATTTTAAAAATCAGTGGTGTACTTTCCATTTTCGAATTCAATTGATACATAATAGTAAAAGAGCTAGAACCGATGATATATATCTACCTGTGTTGTATTGTGATTCCAATCATTGAACATGTAATTAATGGAGAGAAGATAGGTGAGGGGACAAACAACTCAGGACAATAACGAATGCAACGTGAAGCCAACAAAAAACAATCATCTGCAATATCTGGTCTGGCTGTAAAATCCTACAAATGATACAAAAGAACTAAGTTAAAGAGAGTACATGAGAAAGAAAAATTTTGAACTGGCGTTCACCTGAATCTTTGTGAGAAGTTTTGTCGTATGATCAAAAAGAGAAACGATTAGACATTGAAGATAACTTGCACAAGATGGATCAGAGCCAAATATCTGTTAAAGAAGAGAATATAAAATCAGAGGATAGATGTGATCTGAATAAGAGTTAGGCTGAATAGGAATACCAATTACCAACCTTTATCACTTCACTTGAAAGATACAGGAAGCAAGATTGAGAATGTTGCTTATAAAGAGCCTGCACCTCTTCAAACATTGCACTTATTGTAGTTCCCATATATTTGCCAGATGTCCGTACCTAAGAAAAATGAAATCTAGTTAGACATTGATAATTTGATACATCGTACTTATTATGATTACTCATGAAAATTCTTCTAAATTGACAAAAAAACACTTTTTATAAAACATTAAAACTTTGAGCTACCGATTATGAGAAGAAAATTAACCATACAAAGCATTTAGTGAAAATTGCACTTCTAAAATATTGTCTGCATACAATTTCACAATTGGATTGCACTGATTGGATGATGGATGATATTACAAACACAATACGATTTTTTATTTTAATAGTTTAATTAATACCAATAAATAATGGTGCATCCTTAAATATTGTCTAGTGTCATGATTCACAGTGTATTAATATCTACATTCCAGACATATTTGGGTATATTTACAAAAAAAATCACTGGTGAAAAGTGTGCATATGCCACATGATGCCAACACCTAGCACATTAGAACATTTTCGATCTTACCGATTGAAGATGAAACTAGGAGCCATCTTTTCTTCAACTGTTTTTATTCAAGTCTCTCTTAATTCCGTTGGCTGAGAACCTGAATCTCGCCTTCTGGAAAATAATGAATATTCCAGTTCCCTCCCAATCCAGTCCAGATATTAGAGTGGGGGATCTGGCGAAGGCTGCATAAAAATTACGCACCATTCTCCCCCTTGGGGGCTACTATGGAATGCTATTGGGTGTTTGTCGTGGCATATATGGACGGAAAGAAATAAAAGATACAGATAGCACGTTTGTAGGCCTCCTGAGGTAGTCCTTAAGGAGGTCATTGAAGACATCAGTCTTTTCTTTGATCCGGAGTGTTACAAAAAGAGTTGTTGTCACCCTTTGGAAACATCTATGATAGAAGTATAGGAGACCAACCTCCTGAGGTAGCGTATTTAATTATTGTATAACTAGACTACATAGCTAATGAGAGAGAGTCAATGAGCTTCTTGTTCATTTTTTTTACTTCTGTTTTTATTTCTATAATCTATGTAACTTGGACATTGCCCTTATTTTTTAATGAAATGTAATTGCTTCCAAAAAAAAAAATCTTACCGATTGTTGTATCTGGATAACTTGCTTGAGCATATGTGGCTCAATTCTCAACCAATAATATGGTTATTTCTCTAATCAGTTGTGTGCTCCTAATATCTATTAAAGATCTCACATGTTTGATATGTAGCTAGATCATGGTTCAGGATGCGCGTGCAAAAGCTCGCACTTTTGCGTCCCTAATTAAATTAGGGCTATGCTCCCAAAGAACCTCCCCCACCTCCCGATTTCCCCCCAACCTCCGGCGACCATGATTTGAACCAGAACAGAAGATTTAATTACAAATATCTTTATTTTAGGGATTGATATATATAAAATAAATGTGTTTTCTTTTCTTTTAAATAAACTACAATCATGCCACTGCCGCAAAAGCGTGCCTAGGCGCGCTTTTTCATAAAGGCGCTTATATCACACAAAGGCGCATCCTAAACCTTGAGCTAGATCATCGGCGGCTATGGCCTATGACTTATCAGAATTCTCAGATGTGTCGATATAATAGCAAGGTTTTTTATGCGGCCAGGGTTAAGATTAGCAACAGTGAATGGATAACTGGCGAGGAGGGACCCACCAATGAATGGGTTTATGGAGAAGGTCTTACTTGGGTAAGCCTTGAGGATGCAATAGGCGTGAATGAAACAGATGGCCCAACTACTAGACAATATAGTAGAGGACGATCTAGAAGATTCGAAGATGATGATGGATTTTCTGAGGAAGAAGAGTCTTTTAATTAAACTCTACTTTGTATTAAAATTTAAGACTAAGTACTATTTAATTTTTATTAAGACTTTTATTTAATTTTTGTATAGGACTTATATTTCATTTTCAAGATTATATATATTTTCTATTAATATTTGAATATTTCTGAAAATACAGGTATTTATTGTAATAAAAAAAATGCAGGTCAAATATTACAAAATTTCCACTTGCATTTATGTGACGCTTAGGCGACCTAGACGTTCATGCGACCCAATCCATCGCATGAACGCCTACTCGCATGTAAAAGCTTGGGCCAGGCGATGGTCAAGTCCGCATATTGCATATGTGACCTGTCTTTTTAGTGTATTTTTATTTTATTTCAATATATCCCCTTATTTTTTATATTTTATGTAATTCCCAATATAAATTTCATAATAAAATACTTTAAGTTCATTTAAAATATTCTAAATATCTAATAGTCTAAAACAAAATAGTTTAATAGTGCTTAAAGTCTTAAACAAAGATTCAAAATAGTTATTGTATTAGTTAGAGGTAAAAGATCAAACTAAGGGCTTCAAGTTCATTTCCTTTTTTAATTTAATTTAATTTTTAACTTTTTATGGATATTTGGATCGGGTTTAGCCGAATCTAAATAAGTAGGCGACCCCATAAATAGGTGATGGGAGTAGCGCATGATTGCATATGCGCACGAAAAAACCTTGCACAATAGAATTATTAAAACAATTAACTGCACATAAGTTTTTAAAATAGTACATATTTGAAGTCCGCACCTATTGCATGACGAAAGAAGGATTTCACCATGACAAGTGATTGCAGACACAAGGTGTTTTTTGACAATATTATGTAATTGAGTTATAAAAAGGTATCTAAGCAGGTTAGCTAAAATATAGCATGACCGCATGACTTAGTTGAGGCATGAAAAATAAAATGAAAAATAGTTGAGGCATGAAAGCATGACTTAGTTGCAAATGTAAGGAAATGAAAATATATCTCACAAAAATATATCTCATTTCCTCAAGAGGTTAGACTCCCAAAAAATATAGCCCTTTCAATCTGAGATGGATTACTTTTATTAAAAGGAGTAGCATCATAGATGACGCTCACATTCCTCAAAATTTCGTTGCTGCAACTTCTGGGGATCTAAGTGTGCTGTTTTAGTCTCCTATTAATTCCCCCCATTTCTTAAAAGAAAATGACCTGGTTACAACAAAATGCAATAAAATCCCCTACAATTTAGAAACTCACAGCATACTTGCATGCCCGACATAGACACTCCATTGTCCGCATATCCCAGGGGCGCCTAAATGTTGAAATAGCATCCACGTTGAAAATATCAGATTCTATACTTTTTTGTAATAAGAGGTAAATAAAAGTTGCATAGTTGATGAAGCGCCAGAAAAACAGTAAAATTGTAGATAATATTTCTTACTGATCAAAGATGGTTTTAAATACAGGCCAACACGTGTGTACTGTATCTGCTACAAATTGAGGATGTTTTACAAACCTGGAGTAGATTTTAGGATAGAAGCATAAATCACTGTTCCATATATTATAAGTATTGTCGTACTATACATAAAATTATGTGAAAAGGTAATTACCGAAAAATACAAGCAAGCCGGTCAATATGAACTGTTATCTGACATGCATTAATTTGTTGGAAACTAGATGGACTTTGATTTATCAATTCCTGTAAACATTTAACAAAAGTGGTTGATCACCTCATAACAGATACATTCTTTGACAAAGCATGATTCTATGGATGAATATTGACCTTCAACGAAGTTACAATTGGAATGCACAATAGCTCTAACCCTTGCTTTGCATTATCAGGTGGCAATTCTGTAATGACAGTACTGAAACAACAATTTTAAAAAATAGACAATTTTAGAATAATTAATTTTTCCAAAAACATGTGTCACATATGCAAATAAAAAGGAATCCTTACAAAGATAACAACTACCTTAAGGCTTCTACAAAATGTATCGCATCGTCAGAAGACACTTTGAAATTCCCCTCTCCACTAATTACAATATGGTAGATTTTAAATAAATTATCCAGTGAACCCCATAATTTTTGCCGGCAATCTAAAATAAAAATCAAATTAATAATAATAATAATAAATACATAGGAATTTATGATTGTGAATTTGTGATACAATGGGATTGTAAATTTGTTAATAGGAAAAATAAGCAAAAACATAAAAATATACATCCTGGTTCTAGTATGGAGAATCCACACAATATTTAATTTGCAGGTGTTTTAATCTGCTTGATTTTATCATTCAAGGCATAGTTAGCAAATACAATTTAGTTGGATAGTTTCAATCTATGGGCATGGCATAGTTAGTAACTATGAATGAATGATACATATCTTCTGCATCAGATCCAGATTCCATAAAAATATTAAATGCAAAACTCACACTTTTTTACACGCAGGAAATATTTCATTTCATGAGAAAAATATTAAAACAGATTTTTTTACCGATGGTAAATTCGTAATTTTCATTAAGAAGCATTTAAAAGATTAAGGTACTCATTGAGTTCTGACCGAATTACAGAAGCTCCAACGGTCCAACACAAACTCTACCCAAATTGATAAATTCAATTTTTACCGAATTGTGGAAACTCTAACTTATTTTGAGTTCACAAACTCCTTCAATGCGCAAAAAATTAATTTCTGTCTCAGTAACCATGCTCTCCTGTCCAAGTATCTCTCCAGAATCTTCTCGTCATTGAAGCATCTATATCTCACCACCTTCCTTCAAAGGTCTAGCCCATTGCATCAAAGATTCAAAACCGATTGATTAGAGAAACCCTATAACAGTAACTTATATTCGTCATCTCACCACTCTTTATACCAACAGTATATTCTTCATAAAAAACACCAAAACAGTAACTTAGCATACACACCACTTGAGAGGATGGAGTTTAATAACATAGATCTTCTTCTTACACAAACGATATTTAGGGAGCTAATCAGGTCATCGTAATCTTCTCTTCTGGTAGACACAGCTGAGAGAGGCATATCTAAGTATCTGGTTGACAATTGGCCAATCTCCAGATATAATTGCCCAATAGGTTTACTTGTAAACTAGCATAATTAATTATTTAATTAATAATACCAAGGATTTCTGTAGGGGCATGCGGTTATTTATGCTATAAGGTATCAGGGTGTTTTGTGACATGTTATTTTCGATGTACATTGTTATTTATTTTTAATATATTACCAATTTGGAACACATAATATAAAATAATTTTATTACACTAAATTAAAACACCTACTACGTAGGTCAACTCAATTAACCAAAAATAACGTCAAACACAAATAAAAGTACATAAGGTTCAAAATAAATCTCAAAACATAGCATAAGTGGTTCTTCCAGCTTCCAAATTAACTCTTCATATAGTTGTACTTTGTACTTGTAGGCAGAAATCTTTTTTTTTTATAAATTAAAAATTTCATTGGTGAAAATAAAAGATAGGGCAGTGCCCAAGGTTACAAATGTAGGGAAATGTAAATACGAAAAAGTAAAAACATTGTTACTTTCTTATATAGCTGTGACCAAGGTTAGCTAGCCATGGACTAGTGCCTCAAGAGGTTGGACTCCCATCGTCAAACACATAGTGGCAAAAGAACAGTCTATTACATGGATCACAATAAAAATAAAGAAATAGAATTTGAAATAAAAATAAAAATAAAAAACAGTCTATTCCAACCTCAACATTTTGGCTGGAAAACAATCAAAATAAAATCCTATAAGTGGCAAACACATGGATCACTAAAGAAATACTAATCTTTTTGATGAAATTAAGGAATAGAAAAACTTTCGACTGGTCTCTTTTTCTTAAGTATATAGAGAAATAATAAAAACAAAAGAACAGTCTATTACATGAAAAACAGACAATGTATGGTACCTACTTTTTAATGGTTATGGATCATAATTTTTTTTATAGAGGTAAATTTTTCGTTATAAATGAAATGAAGGGCAGATTCTGAATTAAACCGGAGATGAGAAAATATGAATCTTAATGATATTATGATAGAATACTGAAAATGCTATAAAAACGAGGAGGCACGCACCTTCACATATATATTTGAAAGCAATTGATGCAGCTGCGGCAGATTCTCCAGACATGCTCATTCCTCGAGTTAGAATATTGACGACAGCATGAAGATTGGATATTTCTAATGGAGCAGCATTAAGCCATTTTGAATATGCTCCGATCGTCAAACAAACTAAAAAATATCAAAATAATCATAAGAATAACTCCCACTACACCAATTGTTTGGATATATTTAGAAGACACTAATAAATTTTTTCAAATGAAATACTAATTATTCATAGAAATAATTAGTTATAAATCTCACTTGTTTGAAGTAGCAGAGGCTTATGAGGAAAATTTGAAAGCAAAGATATTATGATCTGCATAATAAACATAGATAAAGATTACATTCAACAAATAAGAAAATGCAAGAAATTATTATAATTAAGGACACAGAAAAATGAGAAAATACAAAATATCAAATGCAAACAATGTTCACATTTCGATCAAATTTTAATTTCAGAAAGTGTCGACTTTTACACTGCAAGTTCAAAAGGTTGACAATCATAATCTAATTTCTTTGTAATTTGTATGTTGTCAATCATTCTCCCACAGTCCTACTCAGTGACATTCTGAACGACAGGGCATGGGGGTAACCGAGAGTGTGTGAATTAATACATTTACCTTGAGACACGAAAGGAGGTGGAGAGTCAGGTGAATCCTTGGGGATGGATCTGTGTGTGTGAGGGAGTTTAGGAGTTAATCTTTGGAAATCGCCAGAGGTCAGAATCTCATTAGTAAGTGAGAACCACCAGAAATTTGTTTAAGGACAAAATTATAGGGATATTGGTTATTACTTATCATTTTTTTTTTGAAAAATTAAAACTTTCATTATTGAAAAAGGGGTTGGGCATAGCCCAAGATTACAGAATATAGGGAAATGCAAGTACAGTAAAAGTAAAAACATTGTCTATCTCTTATACAGCTATGACCCTAACTAACTGGCCAAGGACTGAAGCCTCAACAGGTTGGACTCCCATGAACGTATAGCCTGTATTTCAATCTCAAGGTACAGGATGCGCCTCTGCGCGATGCGCCACCACCTTTTGCGCGCCAATGGCATTTTCGTAAATATATATAAAAATAAAGGTTTTTCATATATTTTTTATATACCTAAAATATATCTACTTCATAAAATATATCAAAATAGTTAAAGTAGTTCAAAACACATAGACTAGTTCAAACTTGAAATACATGATACGATCTATAGGTGATCTTGTGTCCTCTTTAGCCGTTTATAGAACAAATGATTTACATTTACAGGTTCAGGTTGGGGTTCACCCTCATTATTTTCATTAAATTCATTGTTTTCATTAAATTCAGCCATTTCGAAAACCCTAAAAAAATAACAAATTAATTAAAAAAAACACAACCCTAATCTCTGAAATGAGATGTCTGAACTCTGAAATGAGATGAAGAAAGAGATGAAAGAGGATAAAACAGATTATAAAAAAAATCGCATGCTAAGGGAGATGCGCCTGGCGCTTCTCCCTTCCAAGGCGCATCCGCGCGCATAATGCACACATATGTGCGCACGCATATGCGCGCCCATCCCGAACTATGTTCAATCTGTGAAAGATTGTGCTTCTTATAGGATGTAGAATCATACGCAATGCTCACATCCTTTATAATTTCTCTGCTGACAATTTCTGGGGGCCTTAGGGTGTGTTGTTTTAATCTCCTTTTCCTTTCACACCATATGTGCCAGGAAAGAGATGCTAGCATAGTCCAGTGTAACCCTCAACAACTGGACTTGTGGGTGAATTTTTGTATTGTTTCCATAATATCTCCTATCCTAATATCTATTGCGGGAGATGGGGGATTTTGCCCACTAAGTGTCCAAACAGTATTATTAAAACAGCTAGTGGTCTCTAGCAATGGTGAATATTATGAAAGTTGAATTCTCCTATCGAAACACAGCCTCCTCGTATGAGCCTGAGGTCATCGAACACTCGAACAATCATGCAAATAATAGGAATTTCACATAACAATTCTTTGGTTCTTTACTCGGCAGATAGATGTGACCGCATCTCACAACACCAATGGAACAGTGACACAACTCGATTAGCCCAGTTGGTAACTGTCACTATTAAGGTGGATGGACTGATGGAGGTCCAGGGTTCGAGTCTTAGTGCATGCATTTTAATTTCTACTTACTTATGTATCACGTACTTTATAAAAAAAACAATGGAACAGTGAACACGAAGTTCTGATCAGATGACGAGAGCTATAAGAAATAAATTAATGGTAGCAAACACACAAGATTTTTACTATGGTCCCTCTCTTATAACAAGCCTCCACTCATAGAATGATTATGAATGGTGTTTAATCGATACAAGTCTTATGACCCTTATATAATATATAATTGCAAGGAGTTATATGCAATTATTTCAATGAGCAATTAATTAAAAATTACTAAGGAAGGCATAAGAATAAATGAAGAATATTCCTCATGGACCCAATTCCCATTGGGCTGGAGAGAATCGGATTATTTGTTTAGGGCTCAATTCCCAAGACAACTAATTCTATAAATACTTAATCTTTTCTGTTCGTAATTGTGACATTATTATTGTAACTTGGGCATTGCCTTTTTTTCGTAATGAAATTCAATTGTTTTCAAAAAAAAAAATTGTGACATTATTCTTTTATCATCAAGAGTGCTAGCTAATTCCCATTGGGAAGGAGCTCAATCACCCCCAGGCATAGTTCTAAAAAGCGAAAAGCGCTTCCTATTTTAAGGAAGCACTTTTTTGCTTTTAGCACTTTAGTGCGCTTTAAAGCGAATAAAGCACCAGTAGCATTTTTGTAAATATTTAATGCATTTCCCAAAATATGTATATATATTTAGGTCCTGTAAAAAGTTTTAGAGATTGTAGGGAAAAAGGAATACAAAAACCCAATTTATTGAAAGAAATTTTTAAATTAAAAAAAGACGAGGTTGGTCGGAATCCGGCCAACCTCGTTTAGGGGCGTGGGGGTAGGAGGGAAGGGAGATAATACCTAAAATAGGAGGGAACTTCGACGACACGGTTGGGGAGGAAACCTGCAAGAAAAATAGGCTTTTCTGGCAAGGTAAGATGCCTTCTCCGACAAGAGTGTTTGGGGGGAAGAGATCAGAGTTTTTTTGAAAATTAGGATTTTTTATTTGTTATATAGATAGGGGTGGGATAAAATTTTGTAATATTAAAAATGATTAGGGGCAGTCTGGTAGATAGGGGAAAAAAGAAATTTAAAGATTTTATTTTATTTGGCTAATCACTAATCAGGCGGGTTTTTACCCGAACCCACGTGATTACCCGGCTAAAAAAACTCTTTAAAAGAGCTTTTTCTATTTAGCGCGCTTAAAGCGCTTCATTTAAAACTATGCCCCCGGGGAAGTAGGCAAGACTGAACCCCGTTAACAAAACATTCCTTACTATTCAAATTCCTTTCTTAAACCTCTCCTAAATTCCTTTGTGAGAAAACCCAAGAGATCTACCATTCGTTGTGAGGAAGTGCTAGTTCTTGTGTAGTTATATTCTACAAGATCCAAGGAGATTGTTCTGTTTGAACAATAACATTTTACAAGTTCATCATAATTATACTTATATGGAGGATTTGGTTCCGGATGCGCGCACATATGCGACCTCTAAGCCTGTAAATGGTATACCGGAATCCGCATTCGAATATGACTATCCGGATTCGGATACCTGAATTGAAATCCGAATTTTATTCGGTCGGATTAGGATACCCGGAAAATCAGACGTTAAAATTCGAATTTGTTTAAGAATTCCTAACCCTAACTCTAACACTAAGTCCTAACCCTAAAGTTATCCGGATTCGGATTATCCGGATAATTTATTCGGATTCGGATTTGGATTTTCAAATCCGGATTTTATTCGATCGGATTCGGATATCCGAATAATTATTCGGATTCGGATACCTGGATATCCGATCCAAATCCAACCGATATACAGGCTTAGCGACCTCCCAGGGAGATGCGCCGGATCCAGTCCTGAATTTAAAAAAAACAGGGCAAAAAAAAAATATTTTAAGACCAAAAATTTATACATTGGTCCATGAAAAAAGCTATATTATTTTTAATATAAGCTCCTCCCACTCTTAAGACTTCATATTTGTTTTAGACAAAATGAATCTTTATTTATAGACCAACCTTCTTTGTATTTTTTAAATTCTATCGATGTGGGACTAAATAAAGTGTACATGTCTTAAATAAATTATAGTGTTATACTGTTATATGTACTTTTTATATCCTATCAAAATAGGACTAAATAAAGTGTACATGTGTTAAATAAATTATAGTGTTACAATGAATTATAGGGTGTTGTAATAATTAATAAATATATGCAAAGTTTGAGTTACGCCATAGAGCGTAGCGCCGGCACTTGGGGAGATAGCGCGCTATCTCGCCTACGTAGCGCCAAGTGTATTTTTATTTTTTATATATATATTCAGTATATTATAAAGTAATAGTGAATACCATACTTAACTAAAGAGTAGTGACCAAGTGTAATCATTCATTTTAGAATTCAAAATTAGGTTTAAAAAAATAGGCTTAAAAAAAATCAAAAATCACCTAGGGTTTGTAAAAAAAAATAAGAAAACAAGAGAGGAGGAGATGAGAAAATCATGAATGGAGAAATGGGGTGAAATGGGGTGAAATGAGGAGGAGATAAGAGAAATGGGGAGATATAGGCATATCTCGGGGAGATATCGCCAGCTAAACATGGAATATATGTATTATAATAATTTTTCTATCCAATATATTTTTAACTAACAAATTTAATTAATTATTTTATTGGCATGCCTATATTTTAGGATTGATATATAAAAAATATATAAATTTCCTTTAGTTTTATATATATTTACGAAAATGCCACTGACGCATATGCTCAACTGCTCCAGGTGGTAGCGCATCGCGCAGAGGCGCATCCGGAACCATGATGGAGGGTTTGTCCATGTTCCAACCCACTTAACATAAGTTACATTAGCAGTTAATGTGATTTAAATGGAGTCCATAAAGGCAATTGCCTACATGCGCTAGGTTGCATGATCGCCTAGACGATCGCATGAAAAACTATGAAATGGACAATTGAGAAATTATTCTCCATACCCTTATAACTCCAAAATACTCATAAAGATTCCAACATGTGTTTCCTCGCTATCGAATAGTCAAATGATACTCATTTTCTGGAGCTAAAATTAACACATTTTACTGTAATTACTTTTCTTATTCGCAAAAGCCATAAACCCCTACTGGTATCACCTATTTTGGCGTTATTTCACCAAGCTTTCACGTATCAAAATAATAAATCATATACATTATACTAAAAAAAATAAAAATTATAATCCTATCCTTGGTAAACAACAGTTTTATTTCTATACTCTTTTTCTGTAAATTGGGCATTGCCCTTATTTTTAAATAAAAAATCTAATTGCTTCAAAAAAAAAACACAGAATTATAAACTAGCAGTAAAGCACTGAGGCACAAATTTTATTTAGCGCAAACTGGAACATTCAACAAATATTTCAGAGAAAAATTCATCTACAAGAAATCAAGAATATTTTTTTTGAAGCTGTTAAATATTTTCATTTAATGAAATTGAGAATATTTGATAAATAAACAAAAAAGTAAAGTAAACCATATAAATGAAAGAAAAAAAAATCGATCAAACCTGAGGCATGATTTCTGATTCCTCGAGAGGAATAGACTTGGCTATGGATTGTATACAATAAAAAATAGCCTCTACAGGTTGCCAGTCACAAGATTCAATATTTTTACAATTCCCTACCACCTGAATTAGTTATGAAATATGATGTCGGAACCTCAGGTGATGAAAGACAGAAAGAATAAAGATAAATAAAGAATATATATTATATATTTTTTCCAAACATAATATTCATTTTGGAAAAGGTAAAATTTTCTATTATTTTGTCAAGATTAAATATACAGAGTTTTGACGCATGCAATTGCCATTAAGAATTTAGGATTGAGGGCAAAGTCATGAATTAACCATGAGATCACAAAAGATATAGGGAGATGGGAAAACCAATTGACACTTTCTCTGATAGCTATGACTCTTAGTGAAAAAATAACTAAGGGTTCTGCGTCAGAAGTTTTAAGGTACGTGTGAATGAATAATAAAGATGTGAATCCCTAATTGGTTAATCAGACCGATCAGGGTAAAGATTCACCTGATGACGTTACTAAATCTAGGAACACTCCTGGGTTAAAAGTTAGGACAATCCGATCACTATTTTAAAAGGCCTAATACTAGCTTCGACGCTGACAATGAACAAAGGGTTAGAGTGAATTTACCTGCAAAAGCTTCATGTGGAGAATCCTCAATGTTGCTTCACCTCCCAAAACTGAAGTTGCATTCTTTAGGATATCACTTGAAGCTAACAGGATAAAAAACATTAGTACATGGAGAGAGAAAGCTAAGATACCACCCAAAAATGAAGATTAAACCATGACAATTATTAAAAGCATGTGACTGATTTTGGGCATATCACTTCCATCCACATATACGATGACCATGAGCATAAAGACAGGGAATCTAGAACTCAGCCATAAGGTGAGTTATAGAAATCAAATATTGAGTTAGTGAGTGGTGACACCTAACTGGCTAAAGAGTCCCAACAAGCTCAAGCTTATTGAGCTTCGAGCTCAACTTAACCAAGCTTGAGCTTGAGATATACCTTAACGAGCTGACTGGCTCTTTTGCATTCCTATAAAAACATAAATTGAAAGCTTATGTGCATAGTTGCATACCATATCTGGTGTGCTTAAAATCCTTCATATCTTCCCGGTTAAGACTCTCATAATTATTTGGATATTGAACTCTGAAAATAACCTGCAACACCCAGTGAAAATAAAATAAATCATATCCCATACAACCAACATGCTGGTATTATATGCATTTTTGTTTTTTTGATAAATTAAAACTTTCATTACTAAAAAAGAGGTTGGGCATAGCCCAAGATTACAGAATAATATAGGGAAGTGCAAGTACAGTAAATGTAAAAACATTGTCTATCTCTTATGCAGCTATGACCCTGACTAACTGGCCAAGGATTGAAGCCTCAAGAGGTTTGACTCTCATGAGTGTATAGCTTGTATTTCAATCTGTGAAAGATAGTACTTCTTATAGGATGTAGAATCATATGTAATGCTCACATCCTTTATAATTGCTCTGCTGACAATTTTTGGGGGCTTTAGGGTGTGTTGTTTTAATCTCCTGTTTCTTTCACACCATATGTGCCAGGAAAGAGATGCTAGCATAGTCCAGTGTACCCCCCAACAACTGGACTTGTGGGTGAATTTTTGTATTGTTTCCATAATATCTCCTATCCTAATATCTATTGCGGGAGATGGGGGATTTTGCCCACTAAGTGTCCAAACAGCATTATTAAGACAGCTAGTGGTCTCTAGCAATAGGGATCTAGTGTAATGGCAGTTAAAGTATAGGTGTTGTAATGTTTCTTCCTCATTTCCACATAGTAGACAGGACGTATTTATGTTGAGTCCCCAGTTTTGCAGTCTAGTTAAAGTGTTCAGACTCTTGACCTTAATTCTCCACAACATAGAGAATTTAGGAGGCTTTTTGGCCCAGATCCCTAGATTTATCTCTTGTAAGATGCCTTTGGGTCTTAATGTTTCTGAGTGCTTGGAGGGGGCAATTTGTGTGACTTTATAGTTACTCAAGCAGTTTATACATTTCCTTATTGTTTCCTTATTAGCTAGTATAGTTTTCCAAATGTGAGAGTCCAGAGTAGGCCTACACTCTATCTCCCCAATGCTTCTTCTTTTGATGTACCTAATTTTTATCCAGTCTGCTAGTATGGAGTTATTAGGACTCCACATCCTCTGTTCTTTTAATCAAAGCTGAAGCATTAGTTGCAAAGAAATCCCTGACCCCTATTCCGCCTTCGCTCTTTGGGAGTGCCATTTTTTCCCAACTACTCCCTCTTCTCCCGTCCCAAATGAAATTGTAAACTAGGCTCTGGATCTTCTTAATAACTGTGCATGGCAGTGTGGTTCCGTTTGCCGAGTATTGAAACTTACCTTGTAAGACCCAATTTACTAATTGGGTTCTGCCTGCGTAAGACATACATCTCCCTCTCCATCTGGCTAACATTTTTTCTATTGGATTTATTAACTTCTAACATGTCGCGTGAGATTTCTTTCTTCCCGTTATTGGGAGACCAAGATAGTTGATAGGGAGGGATTTAGTTGGAAAGTTGAGAATGTTATGCAGATAATGGTCATTCATGCATACTTTTGAGTAGGATGCCGATCTCTTCTCCTGATTAATCTCGAGGCCTGAGAATTTGGAAAAAATCTCTAGGATTTTCTTGATTGTTTCTAAAGACTTGGGATTTGCTTTTGAGAAGATCAACACATCATCTGCGTAGATAAGGTCAAGGTTCCGGGTGCGCGCGCATATGCGATGATACGCCCCCAGAGGCGCATCTCCCTTAGCCGGATCCGGGTCGGATCCGGGTAAAATCCGACCTGGATCCAGGCCTGTTTTAAGTTATTTAAATAACTTAAAACAGTGTTTTGTTTTTATTTTAAAAAAAAAACCAAAAAAAAATTATTTTAAGACCTTATAAATTTTTAGCATAAAAATTTATACATTGGTCCATGAAAAGAGCTATATTATTTTTAATATAAGCTTCTCCCACTCTTTAGACTTCATATTTGTTTTAGACAAAATGAATCTTTATTTATAGACCAACCTTCTTTGTGTTTTTTGAATTCTATCGATGTGGGATTAAAAAAGTGTGGTTAAATAAATTATTATTATAGAGTATTTTTTATGTTGTAGATGTATTAAAGAAGGCCCAGCCCAGCCCATTACGTTATTATTTTTTAAAAGTCTCTTGGGTTATTTATTATTTTCTTTTTATAAAAGTCTCTCTTTTATAAGTTTAAAGAAACCCTAGCCATTTATAGAGCTATATTATTACGAAAATACCCCTAAATGGTTAACCGGTTTTTAAACTTGGTGTTTTTTTTAAACCTTGGTGTTACAATGAATTATAAGGTGTTATAATAATTAATAAATATATGTATTATAATAATTTTTCTATCCAATATATTTTTAACTAAAAAATTTAATTAATATAATTTAGATATATAAAAAAATATTAATTTCCTATAGTTTTATAAATATTTACGAAAATGCCACTGGCGCATATGCTCAGATGCTCCAGGTGGCGGCGCATCGCGCAGAGGCGCATCCGGAACCTTGGATGAGGTGCGAGATGGAAACCGCTCCATTCACAATATTAGTCTACTAAGATTATCCATTACCAGGTCGAATAAGATAGGAGACAATGGGTCCCCCTGCCTGATTCCTCTAAAGTTAGTGAAGAGGGAGTGGGGGATCCCTCCACCAGAACTGAGAAGGAGGCTGTGGACATACAGTTATGTACCAATTTGCACAACAGAGGGCTGAATCCCATTGCGTCAAGGGTGTGTGTGAGTGCTTGTCATTTCACTGTATCGAAAGCCTTTTTGAGATCTATACTTAAACAACATCTTTTGGGGGTTCTAATTCTCCCGAAACCATGTACCATCTCGTCTGCCAAGATGGTGTTATCTGAGATGTTTCTTCCTGCTATGAATGTTGTTTGGTGAGGAGATATTAACTCGGAGGAGACCTTGGAGATTCTGTCAGCCAAGATTTTGGTGAGAAGTTTATAAATTAAGTTGACACAGGAGATTGGCCTAAAGTCCGATAGTTCGGTAGCTGTGGTTTTTTTTGGGATAAGAGTGATAAATGTGTGATTAATTAATCTCAATATGGGTTTGCCGTTGAAGAACTGTCTGACACAAGTTAGGACTCTAAACTCAGAGTTAAGCCCTTGAATATTTCACAATAAGATAAACATCTAAACCCATCCCCTAGCGGTCATCACTCATTATCATTTACCACGCAAGTACCAGAACTGATGGAATACCCTCTCATCACTTTCATACTGATTCTCCTGTTCTCCCTTCCTTCTCCTGCTGGAGAATAGGTGAAACTTTATTTGTAGAGGTTAGGATTGTTCTGTCCATCCTTGCCGAAATTTGTATTTTTTGATCCATCTTGCAGCCCTGGCAGAGAGTTCAAATAAATACCATGTGGGATTCTTATGGGTTGGATTTTGTTGGTAAGTCTGGTTATTATTTGAGTGTATAGGGTCAACCTAAGTTCAGATACCATGGATTACTTGGTTATCCATTGAGTGAGGGTATTGCATATCTTGAGCTAGAGTCTAGACCAATGGCTCGTGGAGTAGTAGGGTAGTGTGTTGCAATTTTTTAAATTCAAAGCAATATATTTAAATATTAAAAAACAAAATATATCATGGGTACAGAACTAATATACCAATGACACAAGTGATTCAAAAGTCGAACGGAAAGTCAAAAGCCTACGATTCCTTTCTGCTTCCATTGATCCATTGGACTCCTTCAGAGAGATTGAATCCCTGGCATTAGAATCGTTATAGAAGCTTTCTATTTTTCAAATCAACCGAAAATATTTTATTGATAAACAAATGTTATAAATTTGGAGAAAGTACCTTTGGGTCAAAATAGACTGAAGGTGATACCAGAAATTATATGTCATTGAGGAAATGTCATAATCAGAGTGTGAAGCTACTTCAAGAAGTGCTTGCACAATTAACATAGATTCATCAGAACCTGAAGGATACTGATTGGCATTAGAACAATGAAAATTAACATTTTCAATGTCACAAAGAACTCTTGAGATTGCATTAAAAAACTAGTTGGACAACCAAATAACAGATCAACCTGTGGCAATCAATTCTACATAAGAATCCCCCATGTCTGAAAATAAACGAGCAACTGCCTTCACATCCTCTTCATCCTGGTATAACAAAAAAAATACGCACGCATCGTAAAATTACTAGAAAATTTCTAGATAAATAAAATTTTATTTTGAGTTTTTACTCTTTCCAATGAAATTCCATCACAAATTCTGAATGATGAAAACAAGTGTCTAGTGATGAATTCACGTGCTTGACATTCAAAGTACATGAGGACAAAGTGGATAGAGAAAACAAAGTAGTTTTTGAACCTAATACATTCAGGTTAATCAGGCATTCTACTTTTTCTTTACTTTCTTTTCTTCCAAAGTAGATTGGAATGAGGCCCAGCAGATCGGTGGATTCCAATCTAAGTTTTTTTATAAGGGCAAATTGTTTTTTGAAAGCGATTAAATTTCATTAAAATAAGGGCAATGCCCAAGTTACATAGTATAAAAATAAAAAAACAGAAGTAAAAAGAAATTAGCAAGAAGCTCATTGACTCTCTCTCTCTTATTAGCTATGTAGTCTAGTTATACAATATCTAGATACGCTGTCTCAGAAGGTTGGTCTCTCATACTTCCATCATAAATGTCTTCAAAAGATGACAACAACTCTTATTGTAACACTCCGGATCAAAGAAAAGACTAATGTCTTTAATGACATCCTTAAAAACTACCTCAGAAGGTCTATTAACATGTTGGTTGTATCTTTTATTTTTTTCCGTCTATATATGCCACGACAAGCAACCAATAGCATTCCATAGTAGCCCCCAAGAGGGAGAGTGATGCGTAATTTTTTGCGCAGCCTCCGTCAAATACCACAGCCTAATATCTGGACTGGATTGGGTGAGAACTGAAATATTCATTATTTTCCAAAAGGCGAGATTCAGGTTCTCAGCCAACGAAATTAAGAGAGATCTGAAATAAGAACAGTTGAAAAAAAGATGACTTCTAGATTCATCTTCCAGAATGCATAACAAACAAGCAGAAGGTACTTGCACTTTCCAACTTCTTAACTTCCTGAACATGTTTAGGTGATCCTATTTCACCCTCCACAAGAGAATAGAGAATTTTGTCGGCATCTTCGACCAAATTCCCTTAGCTAACATGTCTTTATACTTTCTATCTCTAATACTTTCCACCATTCCCCCCCAACTTGCTTATGGGAGTGGGAGTTGTTTTAAATTTTAAGTCAGGAGGGCCATCCCATTGCATTTCACAGTGAGAAACTATCCATGGGAAGAAGGAACTGGACAACATATGAGCAAGAGCTCTATGTTGTGGTGAGGGCTTGCAAAACATGAGAATCCTGCCCTCTACAGAATGGGTTCATAATTCAGACATACCATATGGCATTAAAACAAGTGGACAGTTCCAAAAGCACCAATAGAATGCATACTAGGTGGATGTCTTACCTTCAGAGATTCCACTTTACACTGAAACACAGATCATGGGCTAGTGATAGAGTTGTTGATGCTTTGAACAGAAAGAACACGTAATTGACAGTACTTAGAACTCAAATAACTGATTTTGAAAGAATTAAAGAATTGTATCCAAATCCAACTGACAAAGATTTCAACACTTAATGGAAGTCATGTCAAAGTGGAGAAACAGTACAAAACTTCAATATTAAGGAGGGATTTCTTCTCTACAAGAATACATTGTGTATTCCTATAGAGTTATTAGAGTATAGACCCACTAACACTCTAAGAGAACAACTAATTGTCACTCTTCATGCTGGTGGGCTTGCAGGACATTTGAGAAGAGAAAGTAACAGCCCGATTAAAAAACAGATTTTATTGGCCAATGTTCAGAAAGCAAGCAGAAAAAAATATCCAAACTTGTTAGATATGTCGAGAGGCTAAGGGGAGACAAAGCAAAACACTGGTTTTTAAATGTCAGACAAAGCAAAAGAACCTTGAGTAGACATCTCAATGGAATTTATCCTAGGGTTACCCAAAACAAAATCAGGACTTGACTCGATTTTTGTGATAGTAGACAGGTTTTCAAAAATAGCCCACTTTTTGTCATGTAAGAAAACAAATCATGCAATACATACAAGCCAAATATTTTTCAAAGAGATAGTTAGATTGCATAGTGTGCCGGTGTGCCCAGATCAATAGTATCTGACAGAGGCACTAAATTCTTATCTCATTTTTGGAAAACACTCTAGGAGAGATTTGGGACAAAGTTGAATTTCAGTAACACATGTGATGCAGAACATCTTAGTTCTGTGTAATTCTGCAAATTACCTTTTTACCCCTAATATTGGAAGTATTAACAGAGGGTCTCAATTAGATGAGCACACCCCTGAACAGGCTCAAGCTTGGCTCGAAATAGCTCGAGCCATTGTGCTTCACCTTTGAAGCCAATTAACTCACATTGTGAAGGTTGTCCACTACACATAATGTGAGTATAAAAGACCAAGTGGACCCAAAGGAGGGAGTGATTATTTTTATTATTGAGAAGGTATTATCTCTCTCTCCTGTTTTTTTCCCTACCTTTCTATCTTCCTCTTTCCGTTTTTTTTTCTACTTGCTATTCCCGATCAGAATTGATCCTTGGTGGAATCCTTGGAAATTCCAGATCTACATCCCTTCTTATAAGAAGTTTCCAATCTTCTTTCTTCACCTCTCCATAGAAAAGTCCTGTTCTATATTAAGTGGTATCAGACTAGGATTTGCGACTCATTCCTGGACAGATTTGCGGCTTCTTCTCTGGACGAATTTGCAGTATTTTTCTTCTTCTTCTTCTCTGGACGGATATGGCAGAACAGAATGTTTCCAGGCAGGAGTTTGATCGACTGGTGCGAGCATTGGCAGACCTAACAGTGGCAGTAAATGAACTGCGCAGACCAGCTATTCAGCAACCTCCATTACCGCCAAGGCAAGAACTACCCGATCGCCAGCAGCAACCAAATCGGAATCAGCAGCAACAACCAGATTCAGATTCGTCAGATGAAGCTGATCCAGACCTGTTTCAGCCTGAATTTAGGCAGTATAGGAGGAGAAACGATCAGAGATATTTTCAGAGAAATAACAGAAATTATCAACAAGACAGAGGTGGTGCGGTGGATCAATATGAAAATAATTATGGGGATGACTACAATGACTATCGCATGAAGATAGATCTTCCCCAATTCAATGGCCAAATGCATATTGAAACATTTTTGGATTGGATTTCGGAAGTGGAAAAATATTTTGATTATATGAACACCCCCGAGTCAAGGAAAGTGAAGTTAGTGGCTCTAAGATTAAAAGGGACAGCACAAAGCTGGTGGGATCAAACAGTATATCTAAAGGCAAAACACCAAAAAAAAAGTGAGAACATGGGATAAAATGAGGAAACTGATGAGACAAAGGTTTTTGCCAACAGATTATGAGAGCACACTTTTCATTCAGTACCAACAGTGTAAACAAGGCAACAGATCGGTATCTGAATACGCGAATGAATTCCACAGATTATCGGCCAGAACACAACTTGAAGAGTCTGAAGAGCAATTAGCCACTAGATTTGTGAGTGGACTGAAAGAGAAATCGCAGTATAAAATGGCTGTCAACCCTCAGTACAGCCTATCGAGTGCAATTAATTTGGCTGAAAGGCTAGAGCAACATTCTAGCAAATTTTATAGTAATTATAATTCCAATTTTGGGAGTTCCTCTAGCAAAATAGCAACTGATAAAGAGAAAGGAATCTTGCCTACCCCAAAAGGAAAAGAAATTGCAACAAATGTACCTGATCCATCAATGGCAAGAATTAAATGCTATAGATGTCAAGAGTTTGGACATAAATCAAATACATGTCCAAAGAGGGGACAAGTCAGAATATTTGAAAATAGGGGACCAAATGAAGAGCTAGAAACAGTCCAATCAGATTCTGAACCTGAAGAGGAGGATTACCCAGATGAGGGACCAAACCTGTCATGTCTAATACATAAGACATGCAGTGTTCATCCTGTTGCTGACCTAACTCAGAGGTCAAATCTGTTTAAGACAAAGGGAACCATCCTTGGGAAAGTTTGCAAGATAATTATCGATAATGGAAGCACTGACAACCTCATCGCAGAAAAAGCAGCAAAGAAGTTGGGACTGAAATTTGAAAACCACCCCCACCCGTATACAGTGGGCTGGATCAAAAGT
>LFYR01002048.1:279709-398093 GCA_001185155.1 Zostera marina
TCGGATTCGGACTCATCTGGCTGAGGGAGTTGAGACCTGAGTCCACACAGTCCACCATTAATTCAATTCCATCAAACAATGCTGTGGTGGAAGATATCGTGTCAAACAGCAAGAAAATTCATGAACAAGTTCAGAAATCTCTTGAGGCAGCCAATGAAAAATACAGAGAAGCAGCAAATAGGTCCAAAAGATTTAAATCCTTTGAAGTTGGCGAATTTGTAATGGTACACCTTCATAAAGACAGACACCCAACTGGATCATACTCTAAGTTAAAGGCAAAGAATTTTGGACCATGTGAAATCTTAAAGAAGATAAACGATAATGCTTATGTGGTGGATATTCCTGCAGAATTCAACATCTCTTCCACATTTAATATTTCAGACTTGAGAAAATATTACCCTCCAGAGGCAGAAGATGCACAGTTGAGGACAATTGCCATGAGAGAAGAGGCGCCTGATGCAGAGCATCTTAGTTCTTTGTGTAATTCTGCAAATTACCTTTTTACCCCTAATATTGGAAGTATTAACAAAGGGCCTCAATTAGATGAGCACACCCCTAAACAAGCTCAAGCTTGGCTCGAGATGGCTCGAGCCATTGTGCTTCACCTTTGAAGCCAATTAACTCGCATTGTGAAGGTTGTCCACTACACATAATGTGAGTATAAAAGACCAAGTGGACCCAAAGGAGGGGCAGTTATTATTTTTATTATTGAGAAGGTATTATCTCTCTCTCCCGTTTTTTTCCCTACCTTTCTATCTTCCTCTTTCCGTTTTTTTTTCTACTTGCTATTCCCGATCAGAATTGATCCTTGGTGGAATCCTTGGAAATTCCAGATCTACATCCCTTCTTATAAGAAGTTTCCAATCTTCTTTCTTCATCTCTCCATAGAACAGTCCTGTTCTATATTAACATGCCACCCACAATCTGATGGGCGGACAGAAGTGGTAAATAGGTCTTTGGAAAACCTAAAGAAATAAAAACATTGGTTGGGCAGAATGAAAAGAAATGGTATATGTGTATTCCTCAAGCTGAATTTGCATTCAATAACATGGTAAAGTGGTAAACAAATGATCAACATAACAAAATCTCTCACTTATCCATGACCTTAGCTGCATAAAGACTTTGGTTGTTTCTTCGATGCTAAATTCTACGAAAAAAATAATCACACCCTAATTTTTTGGGAGTCCAATGCCTTGAGGCAACAGTAGCTATTCAATGATATTGGATGAGCTATATAAGATGAGGACAAAAGGCATAGCTTACCTCCCAACTTATTGTATCTAGGTAATGGATGTCTATATTACTTCCATAGAATTTTAACTCTGTCAAAAAAAACTTTCAGAATGATAATATTAAAAGTTAAAACAATACAAGTTAAAAAAATGAAGCATCGTCAGATATGGCATGCTTCTTTTACTTATATGAAGAAATATACCATTGAATCATCTCTAAGATGCCTTTTCAGATTCATAATATGGGGCACAAGTAGATGAATTAAAGGCATATGTGCAGTAAAACCACCGGAACTGCTTGAAACTGAATACTGAATTAATTCAGATACAACTGCACACAGGAAAAAAAATGAATATCAACTTTTTTATGAAATTAAACATTTTCCATTAAATAAAAAGCATTTCCCTGATTACACTGACGATAGTAAAATAAAGTTAAGGGAGATGGGTTATACCCATCGACACTTTTCTATATAGCTTCATATACTAGAGTGAACTAGTTACTTTACCGCAAAAGGTTGATCGCCAAACAATGAAGAATAGCTATCTCCAGAGGTGACAACTCTTCCTATAGATCTCTGGTCTATAGGATAGGTTGATGTCTCTGTATATTAGCTCTTCCTAATATCAACTGATTTGCAGTTACTATGAAATACATTTATTTGAAGAAGGTGGATTTCATTAAAAGGGAAAACCAAAATTACATAAAATCAAAACCAAAGATTTAAAAACATCAAGGCACTAGGCTACTAGCCATTAGAGTTCAGTAGAGAAATTATCGGGGAGATTGCAACTTGCAAGAGCTTGTCGATGTCCATGTGGAAAAGGAAGAAAAACTCAAAATAGTAGTGTTGAGAAACCTTTCAAAAGTCAAAGAGGATTCGGAGTTTCGCACATGGTGATCATGTTTCCTCCATCCCATTCAACCCCGTGATAGAAGTGCTCAGCAGATTACTCTTGCAAAAAGGGTAGAAGAGAGGAGAATTGATACCTATACGATTAATGGGACTAGGTTTGTCTACCACTTAATATATGTTGATGATGTCCTTAATTTCTCGAAGGTCGACCCCAAGTCCTTGCAGTCTATTAATGATACAGTCCTGGTTTTCTCAAACTTCTCAGGACTGGAAATCAACCTTGAGAAAAGAAGTGCCTTCTTCTTCACGGTAATGGTGGACATGGATCACATTCAGAGTATCATTGGTTTCCCAACAAAGACACTCCCGGTTAATGCATACGAGGTTATCAAGTCGAGAGACACCCGACCGATTTCTACTCTTTGTGTGAAACTGCAAACAACATTTGACATTAGAATTTTAAAATGTCAAATGACTCAAAATAGGTAGGTAATCAAAGAGTATGTGAAAGTACTCCAATTCGTTTTGCAACTTGAATCCTGGTAACATAAAGAGAGAATTCTCGTACCAATTTTCCTTAAATCGATCATGCCAAATAAATCCCAACATTAGATGAACAATAAGTGCCATCTTATTTGCTTCATCAACCCCAAGCATTACAGTTTTCTCCTTATTATAGAACGAGTCAGAGAGGACCCTCATCTTGTGTTCGATATTATCAGGAATCATTTTGCTAACGCATTGGGAGAAGGCTAACTCGTACTGAGGGAGATCAAAAGGTTAGGAGTAAAAAGATCATGCAAGGGCAATCATATTGGGAGATAAAAAGATATAGGGTCAGAGTTCACCAAAAATTTGATGATCGATCTTTCCTGACGATCAATCCATCGATCCATCCGTCAGAAACGAGTGATGTACACCCACGTTTACTAGTTACTACATTGCGTCTCGTGTATCTTTCTCAGTTGATGGATGTTAAGGACTTTTTTCAAGATGCTTCCAGCAAGAAGGTAAAGTGATGAAGAACTATATCCCGAACCGTAGAGGCCAACACCTTCCATCAAAAAATTGATGATCGATCTTCCCCGACGATCAGTCATCAGTCCATCCGTCAAACATGAGTGGTGTACACCCACATTTACTACATTGCGTCTCGTGCATCTTTCTTAGTTAGTGGATGTTAAGCACTTCTTTTTTCAAGATGCTTCCAGCAAGAAGGTGAGTTGATGAAGAACAATACCCCGAACCTTAGAGGTCAACACCTTCCACCAAAAAGTTGATGATCGATCTTCCACGACGATCAATCCATCCGTCAGACATTAGTGTTTTACACCCATGTTTACTCCATTGCGTCTCGTGCATCTTTCATTCTTTCTCAATTAGTGAATGTTAAGAACTTTTTTCAAGATACTTCCAGCAAGAGGGTAAGGTGATGAAAAACTATATCCCAGATCGTAGCAGCCAACACCTTCTAACAAAGCCTAAAAGTAAAATCAGAAATTCAGAATTAGTAAATCATATTTATCCATTCTGTTTTAACAAAACTCAGAAATTACTTGTAATTCCGGATTTAGAAAAATATTGAATGAGGCCCCAATAGTGATGAAGAAACTACGGCATCTTGATAAAGCAATTCCTTTTCTTGCTTCTTCATATGATCGGCAGTAGTCGTTGGTCGTTTAGGTCAGTTCTTCTTTTTCTCACAATGTTGCGAAGTCGCTGAAGTATTTGGTCACCTTCCAAACCCAAAGGACCAACCCCCTTCATCTTCCCACAATCCTTGACCTTAGTTATCAATGATATTGAACCCACACCGCCGAATACCATCTTTCTCCTCAAGGGATCCATTAGAAGTTCAGTGTCATGAAAATCACCTCGTAGAGTACACCAATTAAGAATTTACGTAAATTCTGTCTAATTTTTGTCATGGAAAAATTTATTGTACCTGTTTCAGATAGATTTTCTTTTTGAATATTTTACTAGTTTATTGCTACTGTCGACAGAAGAGCTTACTGATCTGATCGGTGAAGATCATAACTCTTAAGGGTTCGTTGCTTAACAGTTCCTCTAGTGATTAAAAATGCACCTGGTGACTGGTGTACTAGTACCAGTCATCGGTAAGGTAAAAGGAGAGTACATCAAGCAAATAGTATATTTCTTATTCTACTTTTCTGTATTTTTCATTATTCTGAATAACAAAATAACTGCTTATTTAAAAAAATGGAATTTACGATGTCCCTAAAAGCATACCATTTACAGATGACTCTAAGAGTTGCTCTGAGTTTAAACAAGAAAGAGCCATGTGAACCAAAGGATGGTGAGCAAGGGACGAAACGGGGATTCTGAAAAACAGTGAAAAATAGAGTGATGATAATTGATAAACATGCTACCAATCATGAAAGAAAGAGGTGCTTAATCATGAATCAAAATAATGTATGGAAATTTAAACATCTGATAAAATTGGACGTTTTGAACAATACATAAAGTCATAAAACAATAGCATAGCATGGCCCATGCGCTATATACACAAAAGATAGATTTAAAATATTAGGAAATTATTGAAAGTGTAAAGAGCATACCCATTACTCAGTCGAAGCCATGAAGCAAAAGCCTCCAAAACCTACACAGAGCAAATTACATTGAAAAAACTAGAAAGCTTAGTATACAAGATTTGACACAGTGCTAGACTTATATAGGAAGATTAAGAACAAAAAATAGAAGACGCGTTCATTGAAATATGAAACATCTAAAAAATGAAGACAAATTAACAATGGACTTGAAAAACTATACAAAAAATGAAATGATGAATAACCTGTTCTTTCAGTTCGTTAAAACTCAGACAAGCAGTTAAAAGATTCAGAGCAACCTCAACAGATGACATAAGTTCTTTTTCAAATTGGTGCCGCCTCACAGAACGAGCAGCTATCTTGTGGCTAAAAGCTTCCTGTTTGTTATTTTAGGGGAGGGGGTTAAGAACCAAACAGTGAGATTTTAAAGGGTTTTCCCCATTGAATAAAAAGATAATTATAGATACAACGAAACATGGTAATAGACTGAAGTCGCTGAACAAAAAACAATTAACCATTCATTCAGTAGTTTCAAGAAGTCAAAATCTTCTCATTACTGAAACTAGAGCATTTGAATATTAGTTGTTTGTCTGCAAAATCAACCTGATCTGACCTTCCTAATGCATAATAGATTGACATTGACTAGTTTGTGTTAATATAGAACATTAAGTAGGTCAGCTCACAGATGTAATCTATAATATCCAACAGATCGATTTGAATCAATCTATATGGTAAAAAACAATGCAACAGTACCAAACTAGATCTAGAATCAAAGTAAGCCAGGAGTTTCTAACCTGGTCCAGTCCCTACTCCCTATAACAAATTTGCATCTACAGGGTGCTTTCTAATGGGGGAAAGATGCGAAATTAGTTAGGTTTACAAGTTCATAATCTTCATATTATAGCTATAAATATTAAATAGTAAGTTATCTTATGTTGGATTCTCAAGACATCTAGTTAATGGGATGCCGGCCCAATAACAGACTAAAAGTATCCTCATATAACTCCCATATTAATACTTATAACTCTCAAAAGTGTGCACCCTCAACTCATGGCTCACTAAGGCTGGAGAGTTTAGCTCGTTTAGCTTGCTTAGTTCATGTAAAATTTGACCCACATGGGCCTGGCCACCACAAAACCTATGATTACAACTTCAGTAAAAAGAAGAAATATTAAAAATAGGCCACTGTAAATAAAATTTATAGTGATATTGTGTTATAGAGATATGAAAAATTATTCCATTAGAAGAAGAAAATAATCTGGAATAGGGAGAAACTGAACTGTGAGAAAAGTAATAATATGAAAATATATACCATTCATTATGTGGACAAACTTAAAAAAACAAATAGATTCATACCTGTGGCAAAACAGTAAGAATCTCAAGGAAACCTGGTATGTACTCAGGATGAGAATTCATCTCTTCTCTTAACCAATTCACTATTCCACCTCGTCCCCAATCCTCTGAAGTAACATGGACGGCCAAAGCAGTGACTGCAATACTAATCTAAAAGAGGACAGAATTCTGTAATTTAAAACTTTATATGATAAACAAAATGTACATGTCCAAAGTATTCATTATAATTAATTACAGTACCTGTGTCCTGACAATTGTCGGGCCTTTGTAAAACTTCTTAAGCAATGTCTGCATTATATCAAAGTAATTCCATGAATGTAAGATTTACTTAATTGTCGCAATCATTAAATATAAGTTTACTAGTCAACCCATATTTTGATTTTCAAAAACGTATAAACTTTAAATATTATTATATTTTGAGATGGATGACTGGGTACTTGCATATAATGAATCACGTAGGGGTCCAAAAGCCTCAGAAGGTAGCTCTTCAAAATCTCGTTGAACCTGCTGACTAAATGTTATGTTTCTAAAATATCATGCATCCATGCTTCATTAGTAAAATGTCTACCCATTGTTTAAAGTTCAAACTCAAACATTACCTTGCTACGTAGAGTCTGAGAGAAAAAAATCAGAGTCTCCAGATTACTGTTGGCATCATGAAGTAATTTGTCAGATACCTGCATGGAAATATAAACTTATTGGATAGCAGAATTGAAAATTGCATATCCTTGAGACTCTGACTAAAATCTGGAAGAATGTTTACTAACGGACATGAATTAAACAGACAGAAGTTTTATAGAACTTTATCAAGATTCAAGAATATATATCATGTATTGTAATGCATAAGTGAAATATGGGATTCAAGGAGACTATGGTATATAGAAAGGTGTTATCCCTTACTCCTTGGCAAAATTGAACAATCTGGACAGTGTGTGTAAATAATAGTGAGGTCTTCCCTCATAAGGGTGCACGAAGTGTAACTGTGTGGAGGAAAAACCCTTTGGGAGCATAGCAATATGCTACCTAATGATCTGTCAAGATTTTTTATGTAGTTTTCTAATGGGCAGCTTTAAATTATTATCGTTAGCTTTACCATTTGATTATTTAATGAAAAATTTATCAATTCCCAAAAAACTAATTAAAAACGGAAAATATTAAACAAAATTTAACATCAAATACTAATTTGTGTTAGATTTTCCTGAAACGATCAAGAGCGTATCTATACTACATATAGATTATATACCTTAAAATGAAAATTCTCAAATATCACAAACAAATCTAATGCCGCTCGAGCATTCTATTATTATTGAATCATCCTAGAATCATATCATAAACCTTCTAAATCAAACAAGCAAAGCAACTGACAGTGACTCCTAAAATTTGTCCCAAAAACATCAAACACCAAATATTGCACATTCGACCCCAAAACACAAATATTACTCAAAACCATTAAACTCGCCTGACCTAAAATACATTATACACCCAACTGAACGTCTCGAATAAGCAAAAGGCCAATATAAAATTTTGATCTTTACGTGATGCACTGCAGGCGTGCGAAAGTATGAGAGCGTACCTGCCAGGCATCGAGTGTTCTCTGGAAATCTTGGAGCCAGCGATCAGCCTGTGCGCGAACAGATTCGTCAGGATGGTGGTAAAGAGCTACCAGTGCTTCTTTCGCCGTGTTTTGTAGATCCATACCACTCTGAATCGAAGCAATGAAGATGGTTCTTCTACCGATCCTATCTCAAGAGCTCGGTCTCTATATCTATTCTATCTGACTTGCGCCGCCCAACTTCGCTCTCGTCGTTGGAATTTAGTGAGAAATCAAAAATGTCTACGATCTATTTCCCCCTTCAAAGTTTCATTAACAAAAAAAAAGGTGTTTAGTTTTTATATCCTTTAAATATCTCATTATCATAAATATTGACTTGAATTTATTTATGAATTTTATTAAGATGGAATTTTTTTTACTATTTAACCAGTCTATATAAGGTCAAATAAGATCAGTCGATCGTATCCATCCATATTTGTAGTATTGAGAAATGAGATATAAAGTTTTTTTTTATTAAGGTAAATTTGATAACATCTCTTCTTATAAGTTCTAACACTCTGAATCAAATGAGAGACTGATGTATTTAATGACTTTTTTAAAGACTACTGTTATAGCATGATTTAGTCATGTTGTAACAACACATGGATCAATTATACTACGACAGATCATCAACCATTGCACCAATCAAGTTGACACAACGCATGCAGCCAAAACCACGACTGCATGCATGGTATTTACGTAGCACTAACACATGGTGACTAACGTGGCAATTGCACCACCATCCTTGTATTAGTATAAATATTCCATGTCACGCTAAATGAAAGAAGGCTCTTTGAATCACAACACTTTGGTGACTCCGCTGGGGACAAGCCTAAAGGTCCTCGGTTGCGTGCCCTGAGTAACTCAATCCACCACCGTCCTTGGATTAGTAGAAACGACGGGAGAGATGTGAGCGCAGTTAGACTCTTTTTCTTCTCCTAACCTTACCAGCGAACGTTTTTATTTCTAACCTTCTGTTTCTTTTCTTCATCACTCATTCAGAGCAACGTGCGAGTAGAGTTCGATGGGGTAGGTTTGTGATGAAAATCTTAGTCCTAACCCATCCTCCTCCTAACCGTCCCAGCATACGCTTTTGTTCTAATCCTCTATTTCTTTTCTTATACCCCTCTTACGTAACAACCACAGGCGAGCTGGTTCTGATCAATAATAAAGAGTATAGGCGATCCTCTCATTGTCATATTTATCTCTAACCCTCCATTTCTTTTCTTGAATCACTCCAACGCTATAGCAGTATAATTCGATCAGTTTTTCTTCTAAGTCTTCCAATCGTGATATCTACTTCTGATCTTCCGTTTCTTTTTGTTCACCTCTCCTACGTAAAAAATAGAATTCACGCAACAATGAAGAGAAGTAGGTCTGCCCCTAATTTCCAAGAACTAAACAAAGACCTTACAAAGAAAACTAAAGAAACCGAGTTATATGATATTATAGGGTCACTCCAAGATCAGATAACTAGCCTGGTAGAAATGATTAAAAAACAAAGCACGGAAAAAACTCCAACAATCATAAAAGGATCCAATTCCAAAGAGGAGGGGTTTAATTCAGAAAACGCAACCCCAAGCATGGAAAACACAACCAAAGAAGCATTAGCCAGCCATCTCTTAAGTAAGGAATACCCTACGGATTGAAAAAGGCCGAAATTACCACAGTATAAAGGAAATGCCGATCCCGTAGATCATATCCATAAATTCCTAGCAAACATGGAAGATGCCACCAATAGGAAAGACCTATGGTGTAGAATGTTTAGAAGAACATTAGAAGATATGACGCAGTGAATTGGTATGTAAACATGCCCTTCAATAGTATCAACAACTTTGAAGAACTACACCACAAATTCTTAGAGGCCTTTAATCACCTGATCAGAAGAAAAACCCAACAAGGTGCCCTACTTAATGTTCGGCAGAAAACAAATGAAACCTTGAGAGAGTACGCTAAAAGATTCGGAGAAACTTTAAACAGAGTAGAACGACCATTTGATAACGCCACGATAATGGCCTTTAAGGCCGGTCTAAGACCAACTCGATTTGCTGTAAAAATCGCAGAAAACCCACATGTCGATATAGTTGATCTATTCGAAAAAGCCTATAGCGCCATGGATGTAGAAGAAATGCTAGAAGAAAAGTACAAGGAATTCAAAATTCCAGTCTTAACCCCGACACAAAACAGAAGTATTTCCAACATGTTAAAACCTGAAGAGGACCAGAGAGATAAATTCCTAGAGTTACAAAGCATCCTACCCCCAGCTAAACCTATGAACGAAGCTACTGCCCAATTCGGAATAATGGGAAATATTGCGAATACCACAAGGATAAGGGACACACAACCAAAGAGTGTAGAATTTTGGCAAGAGTCTTAGCAGAACACGAAAAAGCAAATACTCCTCAAATAAATCTCGTAAGTAAACCAAGTCCATCAAAGACCATTTTTGTTATCTGGTCAAAACCAATAACAAAAAGAAACCTGGAAGTGTTTACAATAGACCATACCGCAAAAAAGCTAAGACTAAACCAAGATCTTATTAGTTTTTCGGACAAAGACCTAGAAGGAGTGGAAATACCACACCAAGACCCTTTAGTAATATCTGCAAACATCAACGACTACTTAGTCCACCGAATCCTAGTAGATACGGGAGCGTCAATCGATATTTTATATTGGGATACCTTTAAAAATATGAACCTAAAGGAAGAAAATCTAGAAGCATGCCTTTACCCAATAAAAGGTTTCGGTCAAGTAAAGATTCCTGTAGTTAGAAGCATCTCGCTAATGATAACATTAGGAGAGGGGAGATTCAGTACAACCAAGAAAATATCATTTACAATTGTCAGATTTACCTCAGCCTACAACGCAATCTTAGGCAGAACTAGTCTACACGAATTTGGTATTGTCACTTCATCCTTTCACCAATGCATGAAGTTTCAGACCTCTAAAGGAATATGTTGCATTAAGGGATCTCAATCAGTAGCCAAAATATGCAACATATCAGCCATCCAGTGCCAGGATAATGCAGTTTCAGCAAGAAAAAATTAAGAAAGCTCTCGAAGTCATGCAAAACTCGACACCCAAGTACCTGATAAGTAAGGAGAAAACAATACCCTCCAAAAAGACAGTAACAATAGAAGTAGGGGAAGGAAAGAAACTCAAGATTGGCACGGAATTAAACAAAAATAATAAGGAAGCAATAAGTAATATACTCAAACATAACACGGACATTTTCGCTTGGAGCGAGTCAGAACTAAAAGGCATAGATAGTAGGATAGTCGAACACAAGCTAGGCATTGACCCAAAAGTCAACCCAGTTAAACAAAAATTAAGAACCTTAGGGCCAGAAAGGAAGGAAGCAGCCCTAGCAGAAATTGACAAACTAAGAAAGAAGGGTTTCATTAGAGAAGTAAAATACCCTAAATGGTTGTCAAATATCGTAATGGTTAGAAAGTCTAAAGAAACCTGGAGAATGTGTATTGACTTCACATCGCTAAACAAATTCTGTCCAAAAGATAGCTACCCATTGCCTCTAATCGATCAACTAATAGACAGAAGTATGGGCCATGAATTATTAAGCTTCATGGACGCATATTCAGGCTACAACCAAATCCCTATGTGCAAGGACAATGGAGACAAAACATCCCTCATCTCAGAAATAGGAACTTTCTGTTACACTAAAATGCCCTTCGGGTCAAAAAATGCAGGGGCCACCTTTCAAAGATTTATGGATGATGTATTTAAAAGTCAAATAAAAAGAGACCTCGAAGTCTATGTGGATGATATTCTAGTCAAATCCAAGTCGAAAGATAGTCATCCACAGGACCTTAAAGAAACATTTGAAAACTTGAGGAAGTTCGGAGTCAAGCTAAAACCTAACAAGTGTACATTCGGAGTAGTAGCAGGAAAGTTTCTGGGATATATCATTACCCCTGAAGGAGTTAGACCCAATCCTATATAAGTACAAGCCATTAGGATCTCAAAATACCCAAAAGCCTGAAGGACCTGCAATCCTTAAACGGAAAAATTACAGCACTGCATAGGTTTATACCCAGGTCAGCTGATAAATGTAGAAGTTTCTTCAAGTTAGTTAAAAAACGAAAAATCATATGGTACAACGAGTGTAACAAAGCATTAAATAATATCAAGGAAGAATTAGCAGAACTTCCAACACTTCAGACACCCCAAGAAGGAGAAACCCTGTTTGTATATATAGCAGTATCAGACTTTGCAATAAGTTTGGTTCTGGTAACCGAAAGAGAGAAAAATCAAAAACCAATATTTTACTTTTCAAAGAAGTTACAAGGAGCAGAAAAAGAATACCCTCCGTTAGAAAAACTAGCACTAGCTGTAATTATGACAGCAAGAAGGTTGAAACCATATTTCCAAGCTCATCCAATAATCATACCAACCAAGTATCCATTGCTTCAAACACTTCAGGAAGGTTAAGCAAGTGGGCATTAGAGCTAAGTGAATTCGACATTACCTTCACCCCTTCAAAAGCGATCAAAGGACAGGCTCTTGCCGACTTCCTGGTAGAATTAACACCCTGTCAACAAGAAAAAACCACGTCATGGAAACTCTTCGTAGACGGATCATCAGGGAAAAACAAGTGTGGGACAGGTATCATATTAATAGATCCGATAGGCACCAAAATTGAATACGCTTTTAATTTCACATTTCAAACAACTAATAATGTCGCCGAATATGAAGCACTCATCGCAAGTTTAAGAATAGCCAAACTTTTAGATGTTAAAAAATTAGAAGTATTCACAGACTCCCAGCTAGTTCACGGCCAAACAAATGGTGATTATGAAATCAAGGACCACACGCTAAAATTATATAACGATTAAACACAAAAAATGTTAAAAGAATTTCAAGAAATCAAACTAAATTTGATCAGCAGAAGCTTAAACGAAGACGCCGACGCCTTAGCCAAATTAGGAGCCAACCTGTCCCCATCAGAAAAAAGAAAGTGGATCCATTTAGAAAGCATCATAACTCCCTCGTTTAAAATATACTCAATTTCACAGGACAAGCCTGATTGGAGAACCCCTATCTTTAAATACCTGAACGGCGAAAAATTAGAAGATGGGAAAATAAAAAATCGAAAAATTAAAAATCAATCTGCCCACTACACCATTATTAATGATGAGTTATTCAGAAAAAGCATGCGATCCAAGGATCAACCCTACAAAATATGCGTATCAGTTGAAAACGGAAAAAATTTAGCTCTAAGCATCCATAATGGAGCAAATGGGGCCCACCAAGGCGGAAAGAAACTATGCCTACAAGTACAAAGACAGGGATACTACTGGCCAAGTATGAAATGGGACACGAAAGAAATAGTTAAAATATACAAAGATTGTCAGATCCATGCAAACATTCCAAAGATTTCATCCACAGAATTAACAAGCATCACAACGGTAGTATCATTTGCTAGATGGGGAATTGACATTGTGGGTAAGCCTGTCAATGGATATCCGAAATCCGAATCCGAATTCGATTTCGAATTCGTTTAGGCCTAAACGAATTCGGATAATCGAATACGGATACGAATTCGGATACTGAAAATACTATCCGACACTAATCGAATTCGAATTCGGATACCTCTAATCGAATTCGATAATTATCCGAATTCGAATAAATATTAAATATATAATAATTTTATAATTTTAACCTTCTCTAATATAATATTGTAATATAATCTATATGTAAATATTAAATATCTTAGACCATATTAGCAATTGCCATTGTTGGTGTCCTTGTTTATAAACAACCTCAGAGATATCTTAGCAGTAGCAACTGCCATCGATGATGGTCGGATCTTAGTAAAAGGAGCTAGTGGCCGGAAAGGTGATGGAGATAAAAAGTTTGTCGGAGATAGAAGAACAAAGGGGTTTCAAGATTTAAAGCCCACGTTGGAATGAACTCCATGTCTTACTCCGCTAAATAAGGTGATACCAGCAATTGTCATACAAGGACGAAATAGTAAATAAAATAAAAATGTACTTTAACACAATTTTCCCAATTCATCTTCCTCCTTTCAACAATTACCAGATTTCCGAAAATAAATATTAAACAGGAATTTAATTTTCCGGCGGCCATAACTGCACAAAACATGCAAATTGCAAAGGATCGATCGATTTCCAAAAAAAAATATTAAATAGTAATTAAAATTACCGGTGGCCATAACTGCACAAACCATGCAAGCGGTGGCTATAATGGCATGCAAAAGGATGGCGATTTGTCTTCTAAGATATATATATGGTATTTTTTAAATATTACAGGGTTTTTTTAACAAAAAAAAATAAAATATTATTTTTGGGGTTTTTTATAAATGTTATTCGATCCGAATTCGGATATTTTTAATCGAATTCGGATACGGATTTTGAAATTCGAATACTAATCGGACGAATTCGGATT
Organism: Zostera marina; assembly: GCA_001185155.1. Taxonomy (NCBI): domain Eukaryota; kingdom Viridiplantae; phylum Streptophyta; class Magnoliopsida; order Alismatales; family Zosteraceae; genus Zostera; species Zostera marina. The sequence continues at coordinate 293,736 of LFYR01002048.1, forward strand.
ATCCGGATACTAATCGAATTCGAATTCGGATACAGGGGTATCCGGTTCGAATTCGTTCGATTAACAAGGCTAATTGTGGGACCATTCCCAACTGCATCTCAAGGCAAAAAATATTTGTTAGTAGCCGTTGACTATTTTACGAAGTAGGCAGAAGCAGAACCGATAAATTCGATCTCCCAATAAAGTGCGGTGAAATCTGTGTTCAGGAATATAGTCTGCAGATTCGGAGTTTCAGTCCAAATAATCACAGATAACGGAACTCAGTTCGCAAACGGAAGCATGAGAAAATTTTGCAGAGACAATGAAATAAAATTAAGCTCCACTTCTGTTTATCACCCGCAAACAAATGGCCAAGTCGAAGCAACCAACAAAAGTCTAGTAAAAATCCTGAAGAAAAAGATCGACGAGAATCCGAAGAATTGGGCAGACCTAATCCCAGAAGTGCTAGGGCATATAGGACAACTATAAAAACTGCAAATGGTTTCACACCTTTTACTCTAGCTTTCGGAATAGAAGCAGTAGCCCCCTGCGAATTGGTATGGCCTACAGCCAGAATTATAACATATGAAAAAGGAAGCAATGAAGAAAAATTGTCAAAGAATCTAGACCTTATCGAAAACATCAGAGAAGAAGCTGAGATAAAGGAAGCAGCATACAAAAGAAGGATCGAAAGGATGTTCAATAAAAGATTAAGGAAGGAAAAGTTGGTATCAGGTGATCTAGTACTAAGAAATGCCCGACTAACTTTAACGGAACAAAACAAAGGAAAATTATCACAGAACTGGGAAGGCCCGTACATCATCAAGGAAGAATAGAAGACATGAACTTTCAAGTTAGTAAAGGAAGACGGAACTGCAGTTCCAAGAACATGGCACGCCAACAACCTCAGAAGATACTTTTAGTAGCAGGCAAAGATACCAAATCCTTTGTAAATATTATACATATATGTAAATATTATCGTAAGGAATAAAATTCCCTTTCATCTCAAACCATGTTCGCAAAAAGCAACAGTCAAGAAAGTCGGAAAAATCTCCAACAAGAAGGTAACAACAATTTTCTTTATCTAGCAAAACTATTTGCAAAATCATCAACAAAAGGTGCACTCTAAGCCACTGACTTTGAGCCACCATATAAGAATCACTTTGCAGACACTTAGCAATTTTTTTTTCAAAAGTAAAGGGACCCAACGCTAATCCAACTTCAAGAAATATCATCAGGAGACTACATTCAAAGCTTAACAAGTGACAAGCAAGGAGCTCGACTATAATCCAAGTAAGTGCTATCAATACAAATTATTTTTAATTAGCAAAGACTAAACATTTTGATTGATAAGAACAAGGTAACTTAATAGTAGCAAAACAAAACAAACAACACATTTAGACACCAGTTACAACATAGGCGATAAAAAATCAAAAGTACGAACATAGAAACAATAACATTAAACACAACTACATGCAAAGACAGAATAAAACTAATCCTCCAGATCGGCCTCCAAACGCTCCTGCAGCTTAAGAGAAAGATCCTCACAATACTTCATGGTAGCCTCCAGTTTCAGAGCAAGTGCATCACATTTTGCGTTCGCACGGTCAATTTCAGATCGGTAATTAGCATTCTCAGAGATGAGGTAAGTAACTTGGGCATAGGCAGCCTTCAGAGGCAGCAACGACTAGCAAGAATGACAAATAAACACCATAAAAACCAAGAACAGAACCAACATTCATGCACGTACAGGAAGAAGGAGAAGAAGAAAAAAAACACAAAAAGAAAGAAAGAAGAAGAAGAAGAAAAGAAGATACTCACATTCAAATTAGTTACAATCGCACCTTCCAGAAGGGTCGAGCGTGGAATAGATTGAAAGGTCTTCCACTCGGGATTATGAAGTCCTACCTCAAGGCCAAACTCTGTCGCGTCATTCCAGTGTGCGGCAGTCAGTGGAACAGAATAAAACTGAGGCACAGGCAAAGGATCCACCGACATCGGAACAGTTAAGGTGGGTCGAATAGTCGAAGCCAAGGAAGGAAGCGCAGTACGACGTGTAGCCGACTCAGCCCGAGTCACTCCACAAAGAACCTTACATGCAGAGCAAATGATAAAAAAAGGGGGGGAGAAGGAAAAAATGCACGTGACACTCACTGGAGCAAAAGGCGTCGGAAAGCTCGCACCACTCACTTGTATCGTGGCATTACAAGTCTGGAAAGATGAGGAACTGTTGTTCGCAGGAGAACGACTCAGCACATCCCTGTAGAGAGAATTGGGGAACTCGAGGAAAGTATAGTCTGAAGGAACAAAAAATAGCAGAAGCAACAAATGGGAACAAGTAAGTACGCAAGTGGTAAAACCAGTAGAGAAAAGAGGAGCGACAAGAAGAACATTCCCATTCTACCTGGGTCCATAGTGTCTGTCCGACACACTAGGGTTGGGGGAGCAAAAGCTTCACTGTAAATCCTTTCCAAGTTACTATTTAAGGAAGAAAATTAGAAAAAAGAAGACGAACAGACCTGACAGAAGCAGCTGTAGCCCGAAGCCCATCTGATGCGACTATGAGAGGACTTGACACTGCGCACAAAAACAGAAAAGAAAATAATTAATTAATTAAAACAACAACAAAATCGACGGCTATTTCACCTTCCGGAAGAAGTAAAGAAGATCTGAGGAAAATCGAATCATTACAGCAGCGTCGGAGAAGATTTTTTGAATAACACACCATAAAATCGAGCAGCGTATCAAGAAAAAGAAAAGAGAAAAACCTCATCCGACAAAATAAAAGAAAAGGAAGGTGAAAACATAAATATTACCAGCAGCATACCCAACAACCCCCGCCGGTAAGCCTTGGTAAGAAATATCCTTGGTAAAGCGAGTAGGCGATAACAGAATTTTAGGAGAAATCTTTGGCATAATGTCACCCGAAGCAACTTGAAAATGCTACTTAGAAGAAGAATAGTTCCCTCAAAAACAACCGATATCCCCCTTTTTATGCGACATAATTAAAAGAAGGGAAAAATCAACAACTTGTAGAACGACCTATTTTATTAACAATATCAGAGCAAAGTACAGAGTTACTACAAGATTTACAAGCAACAAGATAAAAAAAATTAAAAAGCAACAATAGGCCTTCTGCCGTCAGCACATCTCAGCCTTTACGAGCAGACCGACGGACAGAGCGAGGGGAGTAAGGTGCATGGTGACCATACACCTCACGACACTGACATTGCCCAGCGACAGCAGACGAAGCCTTCTGAAGCTCAGTGAGCCTCTTCTTCACATCAAAGAACAAGTTGTTCAAACGCTCCAGCAGGTTGGTCAAGCGGCTAATCGCCCCGTCATCAGTCGTCGTCATCAACACACCTGCCACGACGCTCTGCTGGTAGATGATCTCTATCCCGTACTCTTCCAACAAAGCCTGAGTCATCCTCCTCTATCCCGGGTGGCGATGTTAAGAGGGAGAGTAACTGTTATAGCATGATTTAGCCATGTTATAACAACACATGGCCCAATCATACTACGACAGATCATCAACCATTGCACCAACCAAGTTGACACAACGCATGCAGCCAAAACCACGGCTGCATGCATGGTATTTACGTAGCACTAACACCTGGTGACTAACGTGGAAATTGCACCACCATCCTTGTATTAGTATAAATATTCCATGTTACGCTAAATGAAAGGAGGCTCTTTGAATCACAATAACTACCTCAGAAAGTCTACTAACGTGTTGTTTATACTTTTTATTTCTTTCTATTCATATATGTCACGACAAATTTTGAAAACAATTGAGAGTTTAAAAAAAGAGTTAAGTTTCATTTTGTCTTTCGAATGTTACCTATTGTTTTTCTCTCTCCATATGAACCATATGGAGGCAGGGATACAACTCCGCATCCATCCCCACATTAATGCCCCTCTCGTTAATTAGCTTCTCTGCTTCGTTGCAAATATCCTCAATTTTTGAACGGCTAACTCTGAACCTTGTCTGGATTCCAGTTGCAGTTTGTGTTCTTTCCCATATCTTCTGGTTGTATGGACATTCGTAAAATTCGCCCAACTTTCTGATTCTTCACACAACAAACATCTCTCTGGGATCAACCTTCCCTAATGCTTCATATGAGAAAAAATTGTGGAATCGATTCTCCCGTAGCCTCCAGAACGTGATTGATATTTTAGGTACATTGGGTACACTTGCTACTTGTGATATACACATCAGTTGGTAGTCACAACACACCTCCCGTGAAGACTCCAAGATGAAAGAACTTTGTCGCACTGGCGTGTGGAACTCAGACATGACGGAGTTGGGGGAGACAATAGAGGATTCGTAGAAAATAAGAGATATTGAGATTGAGTCCTTTTAACTTTGTAAATGAATCTCCTCCAACTGAAGTTGAGTTAAGAAAAAAGGGTATTTCAAACAATTCACATTTGAAAATTGGGTTAAAATGAAACAAATACTCAAAAATTGAGCTGAAATTTCAACCCATGCAAAATTAAGTCATTTTGAACAAAACATCAGCCGACAAGGGCTGAAATATATTTATCCCAAAATTTAAATTGGGCATTATCTAATTAAAATTTACACTTTATAAAAATAGTATGCATGCAAATATGCAATTTACTGTACTTATGCACTTAGTGAGTTAGTGACTTAGTGTAATGGGATAAGCCTATAAGATATTAAAATTTAAAAGTATGACTTAAGATAAAATAATTTCACATTTTAACTACAGTTAACTTTTTCCAATTTTACTTTATTGACAACCTCGATATTATTTAGGATTCAACTTCCAATTCACATCACAGCATAGATGATAGATCCCACCCTGTTTATCAATCTAACATCTTCAAAGCAAATGCCTTTTTTTTTGGAAAAAGAATCAAAATGTTAATATTGATTTACACAAATGAATCAATATGATAAAGACAGTAAAAATAAACTAATAAACGACCTGTAACATGTTCTATTATTTGCCCATTTTGGGTTTTATTATGTTTTCTGATATGCAGAAATCCTGTTTATGTTACTAATTTTGTGTTTATTCATTCTCATATATATAAGAAAACAAGACAGACAGCTAATAGGTAAAAAATACACTTTAGGAATCTTGGAATCAGTTTTATATGATTGATATCTGGACCCTAGAAGCTAGTAGCACTATCTGAATTATGATGAGGAAGTCGAAGCTTCACGAGAAAATACAACAGAAAATTTTGATGTCACCAATGACCAATTCACCATTATGCATTATTATAGATAATATACCTAGGCATATCAGAGTATGTATGATTTACAGGGTCGAGATTTTTTACCACGTTTAAAATTACATAATTACACCAAATATTTATTAACAATATGTGACTGTGTATTATGTACATAACTAGTCTCACTATGTACAATATGTGCATATGATACAATCATATAACATACAAACTCATACAGCGGATGCATTTTTGTTCTAGACACTCATGGAAACACTAGACTACAGTTTGAACTTCTGAGGCATCTAGAGCTACACCAATGCAAATAGGATCCGACTGATCAGTTGACATGCATGCAACTGTAACCGCATTGAGTATAACTGCTTTGTTGGAAGATTTATCTATGCTATTATCATTGCAATTGTCGTCGTCATCTGAAGAAACAATTTCCCATTCATCTTTCAGAGGAGGGATCTGAGTGGATTCCCTCAATTTATCAAAAGCTGTAGGAAGGATAACGAAATCAATTAGAGGATTATAAAAAGGATCATATTGACCAGCCTTGAGCCAATGTCCTAGTATCCGAAACACATAAGGTTCACAAAGTATTCCTCGATGATCAGCAGAGACGCCTATTCTGGCAATTGCATCAAATCCATCTGCCTGCAAAAAATCAATATATTATCTTCAGATAGCAAAACTATTTAATGTGCAAAAACATATCCATAATCCATATGCATTCTTTTGATTTTTCCCAAAAGATCATTAGTTATTAAATAATAGAATAAAGTCGTAAAATTATTGTGATTATAAATATCAGGGAAAAACATACCTTGGCTGATTCAATCGGAACTGATCCATCACCATTAACAGAACTATACCGTGCCTGGAAAATTAAAGAAAATGCAGATCTCTTATTTAGAGGATGGATTTAAACGAATATAAGGCTATATAATTGATGGCACCCTAAGCAAAGTTATCTACAATGCAAAGCTGATGGCAACCTAAGCAAAATGGGTTAAGAATACGTCCTATAATTGTGCTCACATCGAAGGCAAAGCCCCAGAAAATGTCTGACTAGGAATATTAAGAGATTATTGTTACGCCGTAGCCGGAGCTGGGAAGAGATGAGGAGGGTAGAGCTGCAGGAGAAAGGTTTAGTCGAGAGTAGGGAGGAATGTTTATCAAATAGTTCATATCCTCGATGGGATACTTCCATTGCATTATATAGCCTCATAAAGTAATAAAGCAAAATAACAGACTGACGCCTAACTAACTTCTAACAGAGTCGTGCTAATTGTAAACGTAGTCCTGCTGCTGGGTAGTGGTCGTGCGTCGACCCAAGCGACGTGGTAAGTCTTCTCCCATCTCGGCGTTGGTTGTGGCTGCCGAGTCTGCTCCCCACTGACGGCGTAGCTGGTCCACGTTTAGTAAGAGTGGTACTGGTCACGTTTAGATAAGTCGCATCCTCCCAGCTGGTCTCTTCCACGGGCAGCTCTATCCACGAAATTAAGAGTTGTTGTACTTTGAGACCGGTTCTCCAGATCGTGCGAATTTTCCAGATTTTATCGGGTATTGGTAAGGGATGGGCATCCAGTGCTAATGGTGGTAGTTCCAATTGTTGTTGGCCCGGGTCGGTTCCTCGGAAGGGCTTAAGTAGAGAAGTATGGAACACTGGAAAGAAGGTGGACGACTCCGGTAGCCCTAGACGGAACGCTACTTCGCTGATTTTCTTAACGATTTTGAATGGACCATACCACTTCTTCCCTAGCTTATGAAATTTGCGCCACGGATTTCTGGCGATACGGATGGAGTTTGAGCCACACAAAACCCCCGGTGTTGAACTCATATGGACGGCGTTTCCTGTCGACGCAGCGTTTCATTTTAGCTTGAGCTGCCTTTAGATTTTCCTTTAATGTCTCCAGTAGATAGTGACGCCTTAGTAATTCCGCGTCTACTGCTGGCAGGAGGGACTCGCCTTTAGTATACCCAATCAACTCCGGTGGTGGTCGTCCGAACACGGCTTCATACGGTGTAGCTCCCAAACTATGATGATAGGATGTATTGTACCATAGTTCCGCCCACGGCAGGGCTTCCTTCCATCTAGTCGGATTATCATGCACCATGGCTCGGAGGTAGCTCTCGATTGTCTTATTCACTATCTCGGACTGGCCGTCGGTCTTCGGATGATAGGCTGTGGAGAGTTTAAGCGTCGTCCCGCTCCTTGAAATAAGCTCCTTCCAAAACTTACTCACGAAGACTTTGTCCCGATCGGAGATTATTGATTTGGGAAAGCCGTGGATTTTAACTATGTTTTGGATGAAGAATTCCGCGACCGAGATGGCTGAGTAGTTGGATGGGAGGCTGCCCAGATGACAGAATTTGCTGAGGCGGTCTACCACTGTCATGATCACTGAATGGCCTCGGACTTTGGGTAATCTGGTAATGAAGTCCATGGAGATGGATTCCCAAATTTCATTTGGAATCGCTAGAGGTTGCAGAAGGCCGATTGGTTTGTTCGTCGAATCCTTGGTCTGTTGGCACACTTGACATTCTTTAATGAAATTGGCTACTGACGTCCCCATCCCTTTCCACCAGAATAGTGGACGGATTCTTGCGAGAGTGCGGGTGACTCCGGAGTGACCCCCTAACGCCGAGGAGTGCATCTCTTCTAGGATCATCTTGACCAGTGGTGAGTTGTGGTTGATCGCAATTTTTCCGTGCACGCGTATCAGGCCATCCTTCCATTCCACGCCCGAGCCTTCGACTTTGGATTTCTTCTTGAGCGGGTCATAGGACGGATCCGAGTCAACCTCCTTCCTGACCCGATTGGACCAATCTTCTTGTAGTGCTGAGAAATGATTGAAGGAGGTTTCCGATGCTCCGTCGATGATCAGATTCCTCGATAACACATCGGCTGCCACGTTGTCTTTTCCCGCTTTGTAAGTGATGATGAAATTAAATCCAAGGAGTTTACTCAAGAAAAACTGCTGGTCGGGGGTTTGAATGGTTTGCGATAGTAAATTCTTCAAGCTCCGGTGATCCGTCCGGATTTCGAACTGGTGCCCCAGCAAGTAGTGTCGCCATCGTTGGACTGCATCTGTCACTGTCCACAATTCCCTCGCATATGTCGAGGCTTTTTGCCTAACGCCGGACAGTTTCTTACTGCAATATGCCAATGGATGTCCGTCCTGTGAAAGTACTGCGCCGACTCCGAATTCACAAGCATCTGTATCAATCTGGAAGGGGCGGTCAAAGTTGGGATAACTGAGTACAGGAGCGGAGATTAATGCTTTCTTCAAGGTTTGGAACGTGACTTCCTCCTCCCCCCAATTGAACGGGGTAGTCTTCTTTAATAATTCTGTCAATGGAGCCGCGATTTGTGCGTATCTAGAGATGAAGCGGCGGTAGTATCCCGACAGGCCCAAGAAACTTCGAATTTCTTTAACGTTTTTGGGCGTCGGCCATGACTCTACGGCGGCTATCTTCTCAGGATCGGGTCGAGTTCCCCCGACGGTTATGATGTGTCCCAAAAATTTCAATGTTGACACCGCGAACTCGCACTGACTTCCTTAAAAAAAATTTATGCTGACCCAGTGTGCCAAGAACTAATTTCAGATGTTCTCCATGTTCCATCTTTGATTGGTTGTAGATTAAAATGTCGTCAAAAAACACGACAACGAACTTCCGAAGGAAAGAACCCAACACCTCATTCATTGTGTACTGGAACGTCGCCGGTGCATTTGTCAATCCGAATGGCATCACGGTGAATTCGTAGTGGCCGTGATGCGTTCGGAAAGCTGTTTTGGGAATATCTTCTGCCTCAATTCGTATCTGGTGATACCCTGCCCGTAGGTCCAATTTTGAGAAGATGACGGCTCCGTGCAACTCATCGATGAGTTCGTCCATTGTGGGTATAGGAAATCGATCGCGAATTGTAGCCGCATTGAGTGCTCTGTAATCGACGCAGAACCTCCAGCTTCCATCTTTCTTTCTAACGAGTAACACCGGCAATGAGAAAGGGCTGGAACTAGGTCGGATGAGTCCCTGCCCAAGCATTTCACGGGTGAGCCTTTCAATTTTATTTTTCTGAAATTGGGGGTAGCGATATGGATGGACGTTGATGGGAAAAGTGTTCGGAGTAAGAGTTATCCGGTGGTGGAGGCGACGTTCTGGAGGCATCTCTGCTGGTTCCGCAAACAAGCAGTCGTGTTCAGTGATGATCCGCGACACTTCCTCCGACAATTCAGGGGTTCGGGTGGTGGCTTTCAGTTCACAGAATATTTGGCAGTAGTAGGCCAGCCGCCCTTTGACTGTCATCCTTCTAAGGCTATTGCCGGACATGGCTGTCTCCACGAGATGGGGATCCCCTTTCAACCGAATTCTCCCCTTTGGACCCTTGAATTCCATGGTCAACTTCCTTTGGTCTGTGGTGATTGGGCCTAATTTCTCCAACCACTGGCATCCCAACACAATGTTGGCGCCCTCCATTTTCAGCACGAATATGCCCTCCAGGATCGTGATATTTTGCATTGACACGACCACTCGTCGGCATACTCCAGTACACGGTATGGAGGCTTCACTGCCCACGAACACATCAAATTGGGGTATTGATTCGATTTCCAGGCCCAGATATCCCACAACGGCGTTTTGTATGAAATTATTAGTGCTTCCGTTGTCTATCAGGATCGTGACCTCCTTCCCTTTAACGTATCCCTGGATGCGGAGTGTACGGGGGTTAAACGCTCCTGACAAAGCGTGCATACTAATCTCCGTTGATGGCCCATTGCTCTCGTCCTCTCCGGTTATTTCGATGGATACCGTAGACTGTTCCTCGTCGCATAATTCCATCAGGCAGTTGGTCTCGACGTCAAATCGGCGCGAATTTCTCTTTGTAATAGTAGCAGATTCCTTCGCTGCCCTGGCTCTCCTTTCCTCAAATGTGGGTGGCTTGCGATACCCTGGATTCGGCTTGCCGGTTGGTATTGTTGGTGCGTTGGGTGTTTTTAGTAGAGGCCTTGTCGTATTGACCAGGTTCGGGCGGTAGTTGTTTCGACCCAATGGCACTGTCAGCGCGGACGATCCTTTTCCGGTTCTGTTCGCTTCATACATCTTGGCGAGGGAGAATGCTTGTTTTAGTGTGGTTGGTTTTGCGATCTTGAGGTCACTCTTCAAATCCTCCCGTAGTCCTCCCACGAAGAAGGTGATTAAGGCCTTCTCAGTCATTCCGGATACGTCGTTAAGAACTCTTTCATATTCAGTAATATAGTTTGCTACCGTCGAAGCTTGTTGCAGGCGTGTGAGTACGGCGAGGCTGTCCTCGTACTCTGAATCCCCAAATCTCTCTCGAATCTCCGTCCTCAAATTGTCCCATGATGAGAGCATTCCATTTTTTTTTAATCGGCGAATCCAATCTAATGCTGCGCCCTCCATGTGTAGACCGGCGATCCTTACTTTCGACGACTCGGAGATGCCATGGTAGTCGAAGTATTCCTCTGCTAAGAATATCCAACCTTCTGGATTTGACTCATCGAACTAGGACAAAACACCTTTATAAGATGTTCGTTTGTCGAGGATGACCCTCCACCATCATATGTTCGCTTCCCGTTCGACTCTGCCAACTTTTTCATTTCGATTGTCATCTCCAAGAGACGCTCCGACAGTTCCGCGATCGTCCGATCCTGCCTTCGGGTTATGTCCGAGACCCGAGCAATCTGTTCGTCCATTACTGATATCACTGTCTTCTCTAGTTCATTGGAGGATGTTCGTTCAGCTGCCATCTCGTTGTGATTTTTAATTCGGTGTGTAGAGCTTCACCTGAGTTGCGGCGGAAGGTGATTGAAAACACCAATGTTACGTCGTAGCTGGAGCTGGGAAGAGATGAGGAGGGTAGAGCTGCAGGAGAATGGTTTAGTCGAGAGTAGGGAGGAATGTTTATCAAATAGTTCATATCCTCGATGGGATACTTCCATTGCATTATATAGCCTCATAAAGTAATAAAGCAAAATAACAGACTGACACCTAACTAACTTCTAACAGAGTCGTGCTAATTGTAAACGTAGTCCTGCTGCTGGGTAGTGGTCGTGCGTCGACCCGAGCGACGTGGTAAGTCTTCTCCCATCTCGGCGTTAGTCGTGGCTGCCGAGTCTGCTCCCCACTGACGGCGTAGCTGGTCCACGTTTAGTAAGAGTGGTACTGGTCACGTTACAATTATGTACCAAGCCATCTTATACAAGAATGATATTGGGCCGTAAGGTACACCATACGTCCAAGTCTAAGAACCAACAGCGCACCAAGCCCAAGAACCATATAAATAGGAGGCCCTTCCCCACAGGGAAGAGAAGAGACCAATTCATTACTTCCTATCCACTCTTGAGGTCTAACCCTTCCAACCCTACACTTGTCGCCATGTGTACCCCAAAACTTATAAAGTAGATGGCCAACTGAGCCATTTTTAATACCTCATACAAGGAATAATATTAGATTTTTGCTCCATTACTCACTATCTTAGTCTCTCATCCTATGTAGCATCTTTTTCTCTGAGAATGGAGTCTATTCTCTGGTATTTGCAAATCTTTTTATAAAAGACATTTACCAAAGGCGACGTTGCGATGCATATATTATTACTACTACGACTGAGAGTATCGAATAAAGTCAAATGCACCATATTCATTACAAGGAGAAATACGAATAAATAATGATTGTCAATGTATACTAACCTCGTACCATGGCAACTTTGCTAGGTCAGAGACGGGTTGTTTTTCACTCCCGTAACTACATGAATAGGAAATAATATTATCACATTTTCCATAAAATTATACATAAACACTATTCTATTTGATTTAGTTTGTATTCTTAACAAAATATCATTGTGAAAACTGAAAACACTGTTTAAATGATAAATAATGAAGCAATGGGAGTTTGAGTAAGAAAAGAAAAAAAATGAGTAGAACCATGGATTGAACTGAGAAACTGAGAAAGTCACATGACAGAAATAAGTTGCCTTCCAATTTGACATGCCTTGTAAGTTTATAACTAACATTTGATATAAAAAAGTAAAACTCACAAAAAATGCTATCCAGAGAAAACTACTCATTACAAAAATTACAAAAGAATTCAAAATTATGAATGTTTATACCAAACACTGTGAGGAGTATCATTGCTGGTGCCATATATATTGTAAAAGTTAACTGTTGAAGGAAGTTTGGCACATGCTAGCACTTCACGGGTTTTATTTGCCCATTTCAATATTTCAATATTGAATGGCAGTGCAATATCATTACCATTACATTCTACCTGTTGACAAAGAACATATTGCTCTATCAGAAATGAAATAAAAAAATACTTTTCATTATAAATTTGTAAATAAAAAGTACATGGTCATTAACAACTAAAGTAAACTCATCAATTCATTTTGCTAGCATTGATGACAAAAATAAGCAAGGTAAGTTTGTTTATCATCTACACTCTTCCACCATACTCTAGCTCATTAAGAATGCTTTTTATCATTTAAAAAAATCTAACTAATAGAGTAAATAACAAATCACGTGTAAAGCAGGTGTAGGTGATAAATCAAGAATACCTTGTTAAGGGCAAGGGCCTCAGTCATAACAGAAATAACATCTGTTGATTCATATGTCTCAAGCATAACACGAAGGTTACCAGAGGAATCACAACTCTCTCTCCAAACTTGCAAAAGTGGGGTGTTTTCCCAAGAAAAATCTGGATTGGCCATTAACTCGTACATAGATGGACATTCAATCAGCTGCTCCATAAATAAGCAAAAAAAAAAGAACAACATTCAGAATTTTACCTATTGTTATTTAAATACGTGAATTGCATATATAAAACTATGCAGACAAAAAACCATTAACAAAATGCAATAAATCAATAATAGACAAAATAAATAAAAAACAATATTACAAAATACAGATCAAATGATTATCATGCGATCAAAAGAAAAAATAGATGATGGTAATGATATTTACTCTGGCAATTCTAATAATATAATTATTACGTCATGATATATACTTTTAATATTATAAAATGTGATTTAACACCTAACTGTATGCCGTGGTGGTACCACATAGAAACTCAAAAAGAAGATGATTAAATTTAAAAAAATTGAATATCATGTAGAAACTTAGTGATTAATAATGAATTCATATTCTATGAAATTTTAATAGTTTTTATCAAAATTACAAAAATAGTAAAATACAACTGGAGCTTTATGCACGTTGAAGACTCGCAAAAGCTCCAAAAGTGAAAAGGCTCCACTTAAAAATGCTTTGAGTTTTTTTTAAAGCTTTAAAACCGTTAGCTGATCAGCTGATTGATTATATTCAGGTATCTGGAGACTGGACCCAACTACCTGGATAAATTAATTAAACAAGAGCAATTATTTAAAAACCTAAGCATTGCATGTTTTCTTCTACTTCACTCAACAACCAATCTCTCTGGCAACCATCCTCCCATCTATTTTTTTACTCTTTGTACCTTTAGGGCAATAGGCTATATAGATTCTTAATTCTTTTAAGGTGACGATCACTAGATGCTGTCCTATTTTCATCCAGCAAACATCAACTGGACAGATGTGAATTATCTTCTTTAGTCAAATTCACAAAGTTTAGTTAAATTTAAACTAGATGTGGTGTTTCATCCATATCTTTGTTAATTTTATTTTCTTGTTAAATAAACATATTTACAAAAATATGGTTTAGATATTTTTTTAATACCGCTACAAGTTGGCCAGAAAACACAGAACAGGTCACCACTTAACTGGTTTTTAAACCTTAACAATATACATTATAATTTATCAATTCATTATAATAGGAACCACAAAAGGTACATTGTACGCATATTGGGAAAATATTTCGATGGTGATGTAAATAAGACTTATTTTATGGCAGATAAAATAAAATATTCCCCACATGGCAACATGTAAAAGATTAAAAAAAAATTGAAAGCCAGCCATAATATTAAATATTATAAGTACCATCTGGTGCATGCTCCATTTAGAAACAAAAAAATTCTGTTCCCAGCCGTCTACAAAAGACATTCCATTCAAAAGACTGGATGTGATATAACCAGGGGCACCTGTCAAAAATACAGCATTCATAATCCAAAAAAAGGTGGTTTAGAAAAAAAGATTCTACTTATCAGAAATAAAAATGATAAAATCAACACAATCGTGTGTCATTTCAAGTATGAGAATAAAGGTGGACTTGCAAAAAGCCAAAAACAATGATAAAAAATGATAAGCAGGAAATAAAGAATACAGTGATGGCTCTATGTATTATGGCTCTACGTAATTTTAAACATCTGTGACAGAAGAATTCAGTGAGATATTTTTAAAGAACTGTTGGGACTTGAGACAACATCCAGAGGTCAGACTCCAGACAGATTTTATCATTGCCATTGGTTACTTCTCTAATAGAAAAAAATTAGAGTAACACTAACCGTAGACTTGTCATTGATCACTCTATTTCCTAAAAAAATCAGAACGACTGAAGACTATGATGTTGCAGTGTTTTTATCCAACATAACTCACACTAAAAACATCAATATGTCAAAAAACCAGATTTCAGATCCTTGCAAGGTTTTGGGTGTGCAAATGTTGTTGCACATATCTTTGGGATAAGAATACTAATAATTTTTCTCCGGAGTCATTCATTGGTTGGTCACAAGATGACATCACTTATCATTTGTATAATGAGTATTACCACAAATACGTGAATCGCAAAACAAAATTGAAATAGATAGAATTTAAAGCACACCCCAGGTATTTTTACTTGCCTTGGAAAGGTGCAGCAATAGCAATCCAGTTCTTCACATATTTCTCAAAAACCTGTTAAAGATGTGCATGGCACCAGAGACCAAAATTAGCAATTCGTTTGTTATTTGTTAATTTCTATTGTAAAAAAAGCCTTGATAATAATTTCATCAAACTGGAAGGAGGGAAAATAATTTCACAGATTCATTAGTCCTTACATCACTGTAGAGAGACAAGAAGCATTTTACAAGAATCCCTCCCATTGAATGTGATATAATGTTAATTTTTTTCCCACCAGATGAATTGTATACCGATTCCAACTTTGCAGAAAAATTGTCCAATACTTCTTGAAGCCTAAATCAAAAGAAAACGTGCAAAATATTAAGCTCAGTTGGATAAAATAAATATTAATATTTTTTATATAAATTCAAAACAAATTATAAGAGCAACATAATTAACGATAAATCATTTGATTTTTAAATAAAAAACAATAGATTAAGATTTGTCCCAAATCCCGAAAGAACGAATTGAAATAGAAATACTATGTAAGAACCTGAACCTTTTTGTAATGATAAATTTTATTAATAATTAGAGGGCATAGCGCAAGTTACAAAATATCAGGGAGCTGAAATTTTGTATTTGATCAAATCGGAAAATATTCAACTTAAAATACCTGTTGCTTTGACGGAAATCATATCCAAACCCAAAAAGTGTCTTGCCTTCTTTAAACCCCCATTTAATCATTTCTTCGATCATTTCATGAAAATAATAGACACTCTCACGTCCAATGATCTGGGAGAACATGTAACTTAATAAGCATAAATAACCATATTATTGATTTTCTTCTGAGGTTTTATTGAATCATGATAAGAAATGGTCTAACAGAAGTACATATTTTAAAATTGTCAATCTGTATTAAACGAAGAAGTATCTAGTTGTAATTTCATCACAATATACTTAAGTGCTACTGATTTTTTTATACAATTTGGACAGACAATGCGACATACCAAGTCTGGATCAAGAACGTCAATTGCATATAACCCATGTCTGCCTTCTGGTACAACTACCCTTGTTTCGGGATCAAGGGATACTGTCTTGCCTATTAACAACAGAGAATAAGAATGTTTATATTTTCAAATATTTCTACTACATATACCTAATAGCTGCTAAAAATTATAATAGTATGTATACCTATACCTATCTATCTATGCATGTTATAATTATTATTATCTTTGTAATCTAGGGGATTTCCCTTTTTTTCTTCTGAAAACTGTTTACCATTACCAAAAAAAGAAACAAATAGATAATGGAAAGATGAAAGAAAAACTGAAACTTTACCAGTTGAAGGATTGAAAATAGACCAGAGCTTGTCCTGGAATACTCGATCGGCCCCAAAAATCCTAACCCAAACCCTCTCTTCTTTATCATTCTTATCTACAGCATGCAGCATCGTTCCGGCAATCCCAGGAACAAGCAAAACTGGATCAAGGTTAGGATTGATCACAATTTCCTGCTTCTTGTTGATTTTCAACCACAGCTCGATCGACCTAATGAGCTCCTCAAGCACTGAAGCCATTGTTCCGGAAAATGAAATTGAGGGAATAGAAGAAGAAAAAATATATTCCCTTTTATTTTGTATTGCTGAGTTGGTGAGTTGCTTCTCAAAATGGTTTTTGACCTTTAAAATTGAGTTTGGACCGTTGGATCTAAATCATTAATTATTTAATTTCCATTAAAGATAGGTTTTTCTATTTATAGAGATGTATTAACTATAGAGATTAGAGAGTAAGATTTTGTCCTCTACCGTTTTTATCGAATTAACGGTCAGGAATTCACTTTACAAATTAAATGGCTAGGATCTTCCTATCGCATAGTGGTTTTCGCCGATTCATTCGACATCTGGATGCATGTTATGCTAATATATACAGCTAGATTAATTACTAGAAACCTCATAACTCAAGCATTGAAGCACATGTTCTTACAAGATGGTCTGAACTTCTGCCGCCGATCATCATCGATCCTGCTGTTGAGGAGATAATTTCAGCTATGTCGAACAAACGAAAACCATGTGCTGGTCTACCAAACATCCAAAACTAAGGGTATATGAATAACATAAATTAATTAAATAAAAAGAGATTCAGATAATGATCTTTAAAAAAGATATATTAGACCATTATCGTCCATTTTTTATTTCTACTTTCAAAATCTGTTCCGTGTTTATGATAAAAAAAAAAAATACAACCCGTTTCTGTTGCGTTCAACCCGTCTACAGCAGAAACGGAATACGGACCACATATTCAACTCCGGCGGGACGACATTGTATACGACACCTATCCACATCTACATGTCGAACAGTAGTAGGGATTGACAATTAACACTATGATTCATTTTTTTGGGTTTGGTGTATGGAGGATTTTATTTAAGGATATATATATGATTAGATCTAACGGCCATCATGCATTATATTTACAAAAATAACTAAATTAAAACATTGGAGACTGCTAAATCTAATATTCGACAGCTTCCGCTATGCTTTGGAGAGCTGGCCTCCATTGGATATGACCGATATGATCACCCCCGCCGTCACGGTTAGCTTCGCTTAGAAGATGAGTCAACAACTTCTGAACTACTACTGATTGTTTCCTCTCGGCATCCACATGTAGAAAGAGCTCTTCAAACTGTTTCTTTGTTATCCTGATCTTCACCTGATCAGTTCCGTTCACTGACGACGACGGTTCCTTCGCCACATTACATGGGTTCACTGCCGTGTTCTTCTTGTCGTTGAAATCTTCCCATAACCAATCCTCCCTTTCTTCCCATGATACCGTTGCTTCATGGTTGATGCAATTCCCCATCGATCTGTCGTCTCTGGCAATCTTCTTCCGCCTCCTCGACAAGATATGTGGCGCGCGATTTTAGTATTTATATGGATATTTTAATGCGGTGTAGTTTAGCTTCAAAGCTAAAACAAGTATAATAAAAAGATATTCATATGGATATTTATATGGATTTGCAGCCCGCCTACTTCCCTATTGGCTAGTGTGAACTGGTAACAAAGGAATCATATGATTCTTTTTCATAGGTGTCAGTGTGAACACGGGTTTTTTGGAGGAATCTTTAAAAGTAATTATGTTAAAGAATAAAGAGTATTTTGAAATCTTTTTTGGAATATTTAAGCATATATCGTAAATGTATTTGTGTAAATTTGCCAATTGGCACCATCGGTGCAAGCGGGTATGATGGGATCCGATTAGGAACGGGCAATTGGTCGGATACTCTAACGATATTTTATCTATAATTTCTTTTAAAACTGCAATTTACCAATGTAGGTCCAACCATCCAAGTGCTGCAAGCACACAATTACATACACTGATGGTCTAATTCCTAACTCAATGAATAAATCGGATCGGATCCTAATATCCTATTGACGGACCCAATGGCAACACCCAAAGAAACTGATTTCTATCTATTTTTCCAAAATCTCCAATTCCTTTTCCGTCGTAGTCGAGGATTAGTAAATCCCTATCTTAAAACCCTAGTTTTTGTTTCATCTTCTTCTCTGCTTTCCAGGTTTCTCCTCTCTTTTTTTTCCCAATTTATTTCTCAAAAGGCGTAAGTAATCATAATTGGAAGTGGGATGGATAGTGGTGTCCGCGGGCGCGGTTCCGATGTTGTTTCTGAATCTAGTTTTCTGCCCAAAAAGGAGGGGGAAAGGATTCTGGCTCCCACACGAAGGCCTGATGGTACTCTTCGGAAGCCAATCCGTATCAGAGCCGGTTATGTTCCTCAAGACGAAGTTGCTATCTACCAATCCAAGGGATCAAGAGTCTGTTCTTTTCTAGCATATTTTGTTCTTGATTTTCATCTACATATTCATTATGCATAGCTTAATGATAAAGTACGATGCCCATCTTCATTCATTTTTCTTCTTCAAACATGCAGCTTAAGAAGTCCGCAGAAATCGAGTTAGCTGTACCACCAGGATATCATTATGACGACGACGACGACCCCCTTCTTCATTCTTCCAAACCCAACACTAAATCTAGCAAGAGGAACCAAAGAAAAAAGGAAAAGAGGAAGCAACTCCAGGAGCAGCAACACGAGGTTCAAATTTCCTTCATCATTTTTCCCTCATCATTTTTCCCAACCATTAATTGTTTTCACTTGTACTTGTATAGTTATATTCATAAAATATAAACATCTTTAAATAACAATTACCATCTGATGTTATTTCGAAAATATCAATTAAATTCACTTGATATTAGTGATTATCTAGAACAGTATGTGGAAAATATATTCCGTTAGTTTATATACAATTAGGGGAGGATTGATCCTTAACAGAATTAGTTAATCCGATTCTGTTAAGTCAATCCTAATTAGAAGATTCTAGAATTTAATTGTAATTACAATCCTACAATTAAATGTAAATACAGTCCTACATCATTATTATATATTTCTTAGTTCTTATTAATACTTGAAATATAGCCTAGAATAATAGATTACGAGAATGAGGAATATTGTTGAAATTGGTGGCTTTTTTTAGTCTATGGGAATTTCCCGTGTAAAATTGTTTTTGGAACCCTTTTGGCTTGTCGTCACATTAGGAAATAGCAATGTCAAATTTTGGTTCTAAATTGCCAAAACAAGTATTGGATCTAGAACGCAACGATACTGTGATTCTATGACATTGATGACAACCTCTAAACAAGTATAAATGGCTGCTCCATTCTTGGTCTATGCTGTCTTTGGATATATATAATTTGGGTGAATCAAATCATATGAAATCTCATTATAACAGAATCTAAAGTTTCATTTGGGCAATGTATATATTATATACTTCAGTCTTTAAAGTACTTGTCTGAAAATGCCATTTTTCTTGTTTTGTTAATTTCGCATGTTATTGATTTTCAGCTTCACATCATAGAAATGTTTCTTGCCATGAAAATTATGCATATCTTTTACATTGTCTTCAAGTTAAATGTTCTTCATTTTTCCACAACCCATTTTCAATATTTTTATCGCTACGATTCCTACGAGGCAGGACTGCAACACCATCAATTTATTATGATTTTGTATTTTTTTTAGCATTCTTGGATATGGATTTTTTTTGTTTCTTTTTGAATTATAGTAAAACTGTCAAATATAAACAGGCTGGTTTTGCATCATTGCATGATAAGGAGGAAATAGTAAATTCCGGGGCAGGTGGAGATTCAGTAAGCCAAAATGATTCTGTAGTTGATGCAAAGCAAATCGACTCCGTGGAATCATTATCTTCTCAGTTGAATACCATATCTGTTTCTAAAAGAAAAGAAGATACAACAGAGTCTCTAGTGTGTGTCAAGTCTGGAGCACCTTTTGTTGATCTTGATAAAAAGATTCGGGCTATTAAAAAAAAGGTAATGTTCTCGGATTTACTGGCACTGACTGCCCACGACGAATTGACGGTGATAATAGGTAATAAGTAGTAGTTTTGTTTTTGCAGATACGGCTTGCAGAAGCACAGCAAAACGGCAAACAACACGGGACACAGCCAGAGAAATTAGAAAAACAGGAAAAAGTCGATGGGTGGCGGGAGGAGCTTAAAATTTTGGAAGATAAGAAGGCCGCACTTGCATCTTCATAATTATTAACGTTTTTTCTTCCATTTTAGGTAAAATCTTGATGTTTATTATTTAATATCAGGAAAATATTGGTATACTGATTAAGTGATTGTCATGACTCGTGTATTGATTATCTTGATTCTTTGTAATTTTATTTTTTAAAAATCTTTAGAATTTGCTTCTTCTTTTTTACTTTTATTTGTCGTTAGTAAATTGTAAATTTGTAACTTGTAAGCATATATTTCTATTCGCTATTTATTTAAAGTTTGTAACTTATAAAGATAATGAATCCAACGATACATAATTTTACGAAAATTGAACGGTTGATTGATTATGTTAGAAATCGACACCGATTGCCCTTTGGGTTGTTTAACTAAAAAGTGTTTTGGAGGGTCGGTTATAGAATCACAGTGCTGTCTGGACACCTGAACCTTTGGAGATCTGGAAAGTTCAAGTTTGACATTTCAAAATTTGATTGGTTTGTTATTCTATATTATATATAAGAGAGTTACATGGTTATATAGTCCAAGACAGTCAGGCTCTAAATTTCCAGATAGGCAGATTCTTAGTCCGCTCGAATATGGCGATCTTAATAAGCGAGAGATGGCATCAACAGCTTTTGTCAGCTGGCAAAATCAACGAATTCCGAAACCTATTGCTCCAAATCGAGAATGATCAGTTTCTCGGATCGAAGGAGGAAGAGGAGGGAGAGGATGGTCAGAATAAGATGTTACAGCAGCGCAAGAAAGTCGTCGACGATGATATCAACAGCATCTTTGACCCGAGAGACGAATTCACGTCGGATGCTTGGATTCGACGTAACTCTTCTCTAATCCGTCTCACTGGAAAACACCCATTCAACTGCGAGCCTCCTCTCAACACTCTGATGACCAACGGGTTTATCACTCCATCGCATCTCCACTATGTTCGGAATCACGGCCCAGTCCCCAAAGCCGTCTGGGACGCCTGGTCCGTCAAGGTCGGAGACGAAGACGGAGCTCTCGTTCGTCGCCCCTCCTGTTTCACCATGGACCAACTCATTACTATCTTCCGTTCCCACGAGTTCCCCGTAACTCTCGTCTGCGCTGGTAATCGGAGAAAGGAGCAAAACATGGTCAAGCAGACCGTGGGTTTTAATTGGGGTTCCGCCGGTGTCTCCACCGCTGTTTGGCGTGGCGTCCGTCTCAGAGACGTCTTGAAAAAGTAAACAACAAACCCTTTAATTCCCATTTGATGTTGAAATTCATTTTTTAAAACAAACATTAACTCATGCATTTATTATACATTCGAACATCGGTGCAGATGTGGGGTTGTTGATCGTGAAGGGTTGCACGTTTGGTTCGAAGGGGAGGAAGACCTGCCTGGTGGCGGTGGGTCCAAGTACGGCACCAGTGTAGCTTTGGAGGTGGCTATGGATCCTTCCAGGGACATCATTTTAGCCTACATGATGAATGGTGACATCTTACCACCCGACCACGGATTTCCGGTGAGGATGATTATTCCTGGATTCATCGGTGGGAGGATGGTAAAGTGGCTACGCCGTATACAGGTAGTTAACAGGGAATCTCAGAACTATTACCATTTCCACGACAACCGTGTTCTCCCTTCGCTTGTCGACAGCGCCGATATGGCCAAAGACCAAGGTTCGTACACATTAGTACATTACCAATCAAATTGGGAATCTATATATAGTTTTTGATATTGATCGATATGCAGGTTGGTGGTATAAGCCGGAGTACATCATCAATGATCTCAGTGTCAATTCTGTAATAACAACACCTGCTCACGACGAGATCCTTCCCATCGACAATCCGAATACACCCACCGATTACGTAATCAAGGGCTATGCGTATTCGGGAAGAGGGAACAAGGTGACCAGAGTGGAGGTAACGCTGGACGGAGGGAAGACATGGATGTTGTGCCAACTGGATCATTCTGAGAAACCCAACAGGTATGGCAAGTATTGGTGCTGGTGTTTCTGGTCACTAAAGCTAGACATTCTCCATCTCTTCGGAGCCAATGAAATCTCCGTCCGTGCATGGGACCAGTCCCACAACACCCAACCGGAACACCTTATCTGGAACCTAATGGTTGGTATATATACAGTTGGATCATGAATAATGGATTGATGACAATATATTATTTAAAAAATTATATGCATTTTTATTAATTGTGTTCTGTCTTTTGCAGGGAATGATGAATAATTGTTGGTTTCGAGTAAAGATAAATCCTTCCCGGCCAAAAGGAGGTGAGATTGGCTTCGTCTTCGAACACCCAACTCAGCCGGCTAACGATAACGGAGGATGGATGACTCCCCCCAAAAAGCAAATCCAATTGGAGGACCGAAATTTGAAGATAATTAAGAATAAGACCCTTTCCAATTCCATCGCTGCCGACAACAAACACCACTACACCATCTCCGACGTAGGAAAGCACAACTCACTAAATTCTGCATGGATCGTCGTCCACGGAAATGTTTATGATTGCACGGACTTCGTCAAAGATCATCCAGGAGGAGTGGACAGCATCCTCATCAACGCTGGCACCGACTGCACGGAGGAATTCGACGCTATCCACTCCGACAAGGCTAAGGCCATGTTGGATACGTATCTTATTGGTAGAATCGACACCGAAACGGGTGTCTCTCTAAATGAACTATCCAGCATTAAGCCGCAACACGTGGCTTTGGTAGGACGTGAGAAAGTCCGGTGCAAACTGATATCGAAAATCTCCATCTCCCATGACGTACGAAGCTTCCGCTTTGCCCTCCCATCCAACGACCAAACACTTGGTCTCCCCGTGGGAAAGCACATTTACGTATGCGCGGATTTTGCCGGAAAGATGTGTATCAGAGCCTACACGCCGACGAGCAAAGTAGACAAAGTCGGTCACTTCGATCTGTTGGTGAAGATTTACCAGAGGGGTGTGGACGAAAAATTCCCCGATGGTGGGTTGATGTCGCAGCATCTGGATTCCCTGGACATTGGCAAAACCGTTGACGTCAAGGGTCCACTAGGTCACATCGAGTACACAGGATGCGGGAACTTCTCCGTCCATGGGAAATCGAGACCACAAATCAAACGACTTATCATGATCGCCGGAGGCACGGGAATCACACCCATGTACCAGTTAATCCAGGCCATATTGGATGACCCACAGGATGGCACGGAGATGTGGTTGATATACGCAAATAAAACAGAAGACGACATACTTCTGATGGGGGAACTGGATCAATGGGCCCGAGAGAACGAACGCCGATTCAAGGTGTGGTATGTCATCAATCAAGCGAAGAGGGAAGGATGGCCTTATACTGTTGGGTTTGTGACGGAGGATGTGCTCAGAGACCACGTTCCGGCATGTCCCGGTGACAACGAGACACTGGTTGTTGCCTGCGGTCCACCACCCATGATCAAGTTTGCTGTTAAACCCAACATGGAGAAGTTGGGATACAACGTTGAACACTCCTTACTAATATTCTAATTTCAGAAAGGAAAGCAGTTGGCGACGTCGTGAATCCCGAGTTTTTGAAAACTGCCTCGTTATATCTTGGACCAAATCATCAATAGGAAAATCAGTGGCGGCAAGTTTAATTGCTCTTATATCCCTATGATTATTTTAATTATGTATTAAGTCAGAAAACCTTAGGTATAATTTGTTTTTTTGATGGTGTGGTACAGAATATATACCAGACAATCTACTGAGTATATTACAAATGTTCCCCCCTTTCTACATTTAGCCTCTAGGGGTATTTATACATTTTCTTAGTGGACCGAACCTTTTTCATTGGTCAAGTAGGCCTTAGCCTGATCAAGGATAGGCCTGGTCTGATGGACTAAGGGTATCATTATTTTTCTAAGGTTTGTGTGTTGGATATTATGTCAATTTTCTAGGGTATTTTCATTTCTCTAAACCTTAACTTCCACTTTGCTCTCTCTCGTTGATCATACACTGTATTTTAGACGTGTAAATTCACCGTTAAAATCAATTTTTTCAGCTTCATGTGATGCATTAATTAATCGATAACAAAAAAATAATCGATAAAAAAATAGATGAAGATATAAGTGCAAACGAGTGTTTGTGGGGAATAGGCAATTGCATCAAGAGTTATTTATATACAATCTGATACTTGAGGTGATGATTAACAGATTCTGTTATAGATCTATCTTGACAAGTATTAAGAGTTAATTTGAATTAAACTAATTAGAATCAACTATCTATAATGCATATCATTGACAGAAGATGTGAGATCTTTTTTAATCTTCTCCAAAGGATCTTGCTAAAAACTGACCCAAAAGTAGTAATTAACAAAACAGATTTCTAATTAATGTAGTTTGTTTGAAGTAGCGCGCTAAATCGTTCTGTATATATATATATATATATATATATATATATATATATATATAGAGAGAGAGAGAGAGAGAGAGAGGTTTGAAAATGAATTTGACCTTTTTGAATTGATCCCGATGTTTTCTTTCATTGGGTTTAGCGTGAGATCCCCATGTTTTGCCACGATGTTATGCTAATTAAGTAATTAGTGTTTAACTAATTTTAAATATTTTCACGATTCAATGGTTTCAAGATGTGCATCGAACTAATAAACTAACAACTACTTCTGACCAAAGTACACATGTATGCTGTGCTAGCCATTGACTCTAAACAACTTGCCACTGAATCATTTCAATATTTGACCATTTCATTATTTTATTATTCTATTCGATTCCCATCCAACCGTCAATAATAATAAAACCAATAAAATGCAGATGGCCACAGCTTAATCACTTAATTGGATCAATTTTGAATTCTATATACGTAAAATCGTATGTGTTCTGCTTCTAATTAAACAAACCCACTTCAGTTTCAATCTAGATAGATAATTAAGTCCATCGATCTTCCACGCTCGTGGTGATTAATTGACTCGTGTACCGCCATCAAAGCGTCGTCGATCTCACCGGAAATGGTGGACCTGCCAGTGGTGGCTGGGGGGCGGATGGGCATGCCAGAGATAGATCTTTCTCTCAACTTAGACCATGGGCATGGGGTTACCAAGATGGGTGATGATGCTGCTGTCTCGGAGGGAGCTTGTCGGAAAGACGAGAAGAAACCCCAACTACAACACGAGTCAACCATGATCTCAGACGAGGTAAATAATTAGCACATTAACTTTCAAATTTGGTATTTACGTAGGGTATATCATATATGACCGAGTTGTGCTCAGTTGTCTGTGTTGCTGATGGAGTTGAATGAGATGAAGGAGGAGAACAAGCATTTGAGGAGATCTGTTGAGAAAACCACAGAAGAATATCATCAACTACAGATGAGGTACGATGCAATTCAACATCAATTTCGAAACTGCTCCCTTGCTCTCGGTAGTTGTGGTGGAGGATTAATCGACAAGAACCTCACTGAATATTCGACTGTTTCTGGAAACGTGACTGACGGAGGTGGCCATGGCCAGATCCCAAACTGGTTGGGTAATTACCAAAGTGATAATAGATTGGGTTTGTCTTTAAAATTGCAAACTCGTAGTGACAAGGCATCGTCTGAGTTAGAGTTGGAGAGAAACTTTAAACCAGTTGGCAACAACAACCATATCTGTGAACCAGAAATTGCAGCAGAGTTGGCCGGAATCGCAACCCAATCGATCAATCCAACCAACAGAAAGACTAGGGTTTCTGTCCGTGCAAGATGTCAAGGACCAACTGTGAGTTATTTTAGTTGCACTTAATGATTATGACCATGCTGGCTAATCTATATCTACAAATAATCCTATATCCTTACGTACAGATGAACGACGGATGCCAATGGAGGAAGTACGGTCAAAAAATCGCCAAAGGGAACCCATGTCCGAGAGCTTACTATCGGTGCACAGTAGCACAGGGCTGTCCTGTGCGGAAACAGGTTCAGAGATGTTTTGAGGATATGTCAATATTGATCACAACCTACGAAGGAACACACAACCACCCATTGCCAGTTGGAGCCACGGCAATGGCCTCCACAACCACGGCTTCTTCGCAGTACACGCTTCTCTCCGACGGCACAGCTTGTTCACAATCTACTTCTCTACCGCTCGACGAAACGGCGGCTTATATCGGCAGCTTCGTTGCTGCTCCTCAAAAGCCCATCCAATACCATAACACTAACCTTAACCTTTATAACCTACAAGGACAAGCACAGGGACGAACAAATCCCATTCATTCTTCCGACGTCGTTACCTACGATCAAATGAACCACTTTGCTGCTCTACCATCGTCGTATGCACGGATCCTGGATAGAACTGCAGGTACTAGTAACGCCCACTCATGGATGGAACCATCAACAAGATCAACCCAATCTTTGTCTGACAATGTAAATGCGATTGCTTCTGATCCAACGTTCAAGGTCGCTGTTGCGGCAGCCGTTTCTTCGTTGATTAGTAAGGACCGTCAAAATCGAACCGTCAATGGTAGTTCCGGGAATTAATTCATTTCTGTATCAGTTTTTTTTCTTGAAAATTTCACCCACGATGCCACGTTACACATCAAGCGGCCGGTGGGGCAGCGTTTAAATTAAAATAAAAGGTCAAGAAACCACTGGTGAATAGTAATATAATTAATACTGTAAATTTACTTTGTTCTGATTTTTGGAGTAAATGTCCTCTTTTGTGGTGGCACATGATCTTGTTGTTTCTGTTATGGCACCATTTTGTTTCCCACCTAATTTTCAAAATTTACCTATCCATTTTTTTAATAGATATCACTTGACATTAAGGGTGCGAACGCCGGTCCCGTCCCGGTGGTAACCGGTATTCTGCCTTGATTTTTTAATTCTTTCCTCGTACCCTGCTGCCCCGGTCATATTTCGGGGCGGATCTCGGTGCAAGCTCAACTTCGGCCCGGTTGTCTCGTTTTTTTAGATATAATTAAATAATAATAAAATATATTAATATCCTATAATTTATATTGATCCTATGACTTATCCCTAATCCCTATGCTAGGGTCTATCTAACAATAAAATATTAATATTTAATACATTATACCTATATTAATATCTAATGCCCCGCTGTCCCGTGACGCAAAACCTAATATCTAGAACCGCAGCCGGCAGCCGCGCATTTGGAGTACTAAATTATTTCATAAGTTAGTAGATACTGTCTTACTGATATATTCCTTTATTTTTCATCATTTATTTTTTTTATAAATTATAGATCAAATCTTTAAAGAAACCCAAGATCGATTTTTAGGCACATAGTGGCTTTACTACTAATATGTTTAATTTATAATTATTTATAATTCGTTACTTCATTTTTCAGGTTTATATAGAATTATAAATTTTTTATTTTTTTAATTTGATAGATAATTAGAGGTGGGTCGCCCCGGATCCACCCCGGTCGTCGGGGTAGGAATGGGTCTCGGGGCAGGGAGTCAGAGTACCTGACCCGCCCCGTTTTTAGGATCGGGACGGATACCAGGGCGGGGCCGCCCCGCCCGCGACCCACCCGTTCTCACCCCTACTTGACATGAAAATTAAATACATATTGGGCGTGATAACCCGAACATGTCGGGTTCAGATTCGTATTGATATTTTCGAAAATGAAACACGATATCAAAAACTAGAACCTGAGTTTTTTCTCCCGATTTTTTCCGAGTTGGGTTCGTGTAAAAGCCGAACCGAACCGAACCGAACCTGACTCAGCCGAAACTCGATTTTTTTTATAAAAAATTTTAAAATATAAATAAAATTTTAATTTATATAAAATATTTTATAAAATTTTAATATACACATTTAATAAAAAATTCTTCTTTTTTTAAAATATAAATCCTAAGATTATTATTATTTGATGTTTTATATTATTTAAGATTTTAAAAATTATTAAGACTTATTTGATTAAATTATTCATATAAAAGAGTTTTTTATATAAAATTTTAAAAAAATTATTAAACTCGAACCCGACATCCAAATCAGGTTCAGGTTTTATAATTTTAGATGTTTTCGGGTTTTGACCAGAACCTATTTCAAAAAAAATCAGGTTAGGATCAGGGCGACCCATACCCATTCCTCTACATACATGAAGAAATTAAAATTTTAATAGGTGATCAATTAAACTAATTTCGAGTGTATTTCCATAAACATTTACTAATTTAAGATCTGACAGCACTTTACTATTTTTGGTAGAATCTTTAATAAGTTGCGGCCAACGGCCCACGGCCCAGAAAGTACGAATGAAACAAAGAGCAGTTATTATAAACTTTAACTACAGTCAGCCAGTCAGGAAGTTTTACTATAGTTTACGGATTTAACAAACTTGTAAACCTAAAGTGTAAACTATAAAATGTTCTCATTAATTGACATAAAATCAGACTACTGAGACTAGTAATATCGTCATTTGATTATTCTTTTCTGTTGTCTTCAATCGTAATTAAATGAAAATCCAACTCTACTTTACAGTTTGTCCTTCCCCTCGCAGTTACTCTCCATGATCCATCTCTCCCGCCCTCTCCCCTCTGGCCTTCTCCAGTTCCCCTTTCGTTTGATCGGAAGTACGGAGCCGTTTTCAGACGAATCGGCGGAGACGGAGCAAAATCCTATGCATCGGAAATCGATTCTGTAAAAGTGGAGAAGAGAGGCGGGGTTTTGTAAATGAGTTTGCGGTTTCCGACTTCTCTCTGTTACTTCTTGATTCAACTAACCATCGAAGAATGTACATTAAGGTAAAAATAATCTTACATCAACTAATTACTGATGTATGTTGGCAGTAACCGATTGATTATAAATTCCATGATGATTCAATTCATATCTTTTTTTGGGGGTTTATGATTCAGATTTAATTAGATGTTTGGATCTGATACACTGATTCTGATTCAAATACATATAAACTCTTGTCTTCTACCGTCTACCTATGGGCAATCATAGAAACACACACAAAAGTAAGTGGTTCCTGCAATATTACCAATGCATCGTCCGTTACCACTCTTCTCCAGAAAACATCGACGCTGACAGTAGTTAAGTCGACAACCTTGGGTCAGTGTCGTAGAACACCTTCCATCTTTGTTATGGACTGCAACTGCTAAGCATATAGTCATATAGAGTGAAAACCTGAGCTTTCTCTCCAATTTACACAAGAAAAAAAAACAAGAGAATTGAAAGATCGACCAACCTGATGCAGAGCTGAAGATTTGAAGCAGAACCAATAATAAGATGATGATACTGGAAAGCTTGGCCATCATCATGCCTTCAAGATTGGAAAGCTCGATCTCTAGATAGAAGGCGAAGGAAGGAAGATGGTGGATTGTTCATGCATTTATAGGCTCCTTGGGGCTTGATCTGCTGAATTTTCGCTAGGACTCGAGATGATTCTGGATTTCTATTTTCTAGTCTAGGCGACTAGTACTGGTTTATTATTAAACTGGAATAGACCAATAGTTTGAGGATATGAATGCAATTGAATCATTGAGAAATTTAAAAGTTAAAACCACTACTACTACTCTGGAAAAGTAGAGAGTCTAGAAAGAAGAGAATGGGGGAAGTTTTTGTCCTCTGGAAGTTTGTTCTGCTACTCTTTCTTATCGTATCTTACACCAACGCCCTTTCTTCTCACCCTCCCTCTCCATCGCCAACCTCTACACCAATATCTAAAATGCTACCTCCGGCCAGAACAATCACTCCGTCACGCCATTCTTCCACACTAGACCCAAAACAGCTGGCTGCTCTCCGATCTATGAACCTCCCGACCACCTCCGACCCTTGCGATCTCCCGTTTCCACACAACTTCACACTTTGTGACTCTTCCGCACCTTTCCGACACGTCATCGGCTTGACCCTCTCTAACTGCTCATCCGAACTCGACCTCGATCCTTCCACAGTGGCGCTCCGTTCTCTTTCCACGACCCTCGTGTCCCTTTCGTTCCTACACTGTCACATCCCACCACCCAATCGTCTCCCCTCGAAACTCCGTTCCTTTTCCTCTGTCTCCTCTCTCCGTCAGCTCACCGGCGTATACCTCTCGCGTCTCGTCGACCTCACCGACCTCACTGTCATCGACGTTCCCATCCAAGCCTCCGGACTCTCCATCGTCATTTCAAAAATGTACGATCTCCAAAACCTTACAATCTCAAACACGACGCTCTCCGGCACCATGCCAATGAAGTGGAAGAGTTTGAATTTAACCCACATCGATCTTTCCGGGAACGGCATCGAAGGAGCAGTGCACGCCTCTATCGGGACATTAGCGGAGCTGGAGCATCTTGATCTCAGTAGAAACAAGCTTACAGGGGAGGTACCCGACACAATAGCCAACATGCCGGGACTGAAGAACTTATCTTTCCATCACAACTTCATGTCCGGAGCATTACCGGACACGCTGACCGAGTTACCTAGTCTGGTACATTTGGATATCGCAGACAACCAGTTGAACGGAACCCTACCGAAATTTCTAACGGAGATGGCTGGTTTGAAGTACTTGAACCTGGAGAACAACAATTTCCATGGGGTGGTTCCTTTCAACACTTCTTTCATCAAGAGTTTAGACGTGTTGAAATTAGGTGGAAACATGAATCTGTGTTATAACCACAGTTTGTTGTCTTCCAAACTGAAGCTTGGTGTTTCCAAGTGCGATAAATATGGATTGCCAATTTCCACTGCTCCTCGGAAGTCCCGGTCTTTTGATTCCGATTCTTATTCCGATGGTGGCGAGGATGATGGGGAGATGTCGATGTCGGAGAGCAGTGACGGCGGTTCTCATCATGCACATAACAAGTTGATTCGCGGTGTGGTAATAACTGGACTCACATGTCTTGTTTTCCTCATCATTTTCATCGTATGTCTTATAAAGATGTGTTCCCGATCGTAGTTAACTTTTATTTTTATTAACTACATTGTTGTCCACTACTTAACTTCGGTTGACTCATTTTGTCGGTGCAGTATGTGTTATAACTGGTTCTAACCATCATGATTTATGAATCAAGTACCCAGCTAACTAGGATATTGATTGTTCCAAACTAGCATTGTTCATTGGTTACATTTTTTTATCATACCCCACAGAAATTTCCATCAATACCCCCCAACTCCGTCCATAATCCAACGGATCAGTTTATTTACTAAGTTTCTATTTAGACGGTCCGATCGAAAGGATAGGTTGGTAATTGGGAAAATGGTTAGTTCGTCATTTCATTCCAATAAAAAGTGAGTGAGCCTGTTCTGACTTGATGATTTAAACTTTAAAAGATAATGGTAAATTCGATAATACTAAGACATTTTGATGGTGGCTTGGTCATTTCAGAATAACAAAACACGTATTTAACAAAACCCTAGCCGCTTCCAACAATCAAACCAACACGCACCCAAATTCCGCCGTCCTTAGAAGAACAATGGTGAGTCGACTCTCATGCCATCATCATCCCCTCTCCCTCCCTCACTCCCTCCCTCCCGATTCGATTCGATTCGAATTTATTTTTTTCAATTTCCCTCCTACTCTCTCCGATCTAGTGATCTCGATGAGTTTGGTTTTCATATTTCCTTACCATGCAGGCCGAAAGGAAGCAGTCGAATCCCATGAGGGAAATAAAAGTTCAGAAGCTCGTTCTTAACATCTCCGTTGGAGAATCTGGGGATCGTCTCACCAGGGCCTCGAAGGTAAATAAAATCACCCTAGATCTGCATTGTCAATAAGATTTAATTTATTTTCTGTGGATCGAATTCAAAATCTCTTTTCCTGGTTATTTTTTTACGTGTACTTTTTTCTTATGATGACTCTTTCTTTTTTATCTGAAAATCTGAAATGGTTTTCTATGCGTGACATATCTGCATTGAATTGATCTTCCTTGTTCCATGAATCAAGTCGACTATGTTTATCAGTTTACACATATTTCTGTGTTTGTCATTAAGTTTTTTTTATCTTCTATATATATATTTTGTTATCCAAATTAAAACGATATTTTTTTTTATCAAGGTTTTGGAACAGCTGAGTGGGCAAAGCCCTGTTTTCTCAAAAGGTATATAAACTACTTACTCATAAAAATATTTTCTCATTAGTTTTTGTCTGTCTAATTTCAACTGAATTGTGTTCAGCAAGATTCACTGTTCGATCATTTGGAATTAGACGAAATGAAAAAATTGCTTGCCATGTGACGGTTAGAGGTGAGAAGGCAATGCAACTAATTGAGAGTGGTTTGAAAGTCAAGGAATATGAGTTGTTGCGAAAGAACTTTAGCGACACTGGTTGCTTCGGCTTTGGCATTCAGGAGCATATTGATTTGGGAATCAAGTAAGTTGAAACAGACACTTCTGGATTAAGTTTGATGTTAGAAACCAGCAAATTCATTGATTGGGGGTTTGTTTACGATTTATTTGTAGATATGATCCTTCCACTGGTATCTACGGTATGGATTTCTATGTAGTCCTAGAGCGACCCGGGTACCGTGTTGCCCGGCGTCGTAGGGCCAAAGCTCGTGTTGGTATTCAACATCGAGTTACCAAAGATGATGCTATGAAATGGTTCCAGGTGAAGTACGAGGGTGTCATCCTTAACAAATCTCAAAATATTGGTTGACCTTCCTCAGATTAGAAATGAATTATTATTCATCTTTTTTTACATTGTAAGAAGAAGATTTCATCCTTAAACTTGTCATACTTTCTGTTTTTTTCTTTCTCAATTGAAGTTTTGAGTACTACTATTTAGTTTTCAATTGATGTGTTAAAGATGGTTCGTATTAAATATTAATGTGGGGTTGAAGTGATTCAGCTTATTTGTGTCATTTTTATTCGGTCAGTTATATGCCGAATTGATTTTTTGTAATCTACCGACTATCTTTAGTTAGACAGTTTTTATCTCTATGAGTTTTTGTGATATTATTGTTTTTATTAAAATTCGAAGTGAAAAGATAAATTATCATTTGTTTTTTTCAATCGATTTTTAATGTTAAAATAAAATTATATATACGAAATTGTCGTTGTTTAATGTCAAAGTATACTGAAAATAATTATTGATGATTAGAACTAAGAACCAGAACATTTGGAAATCAACGGTTGTAGAAATTTAGAGACTATTCGAATCAAGATTTGTTTATGGAAAAAGTTATTGTGGAGAGGGGTTCCGAATGGAAACGTCGATATTGATTCTTTATATTTTAACAAAGCCCGATCTGTATTACGAGGCGTGGGTACAAATGTCCAAACGTTTTACTACTGGTGCTGGTCGGAGCGGGTTTGGAAAGGGACAATATCGACCCGAATCCGTCCGGAACGAGTCTACATAAAGAAAATGACAAACCTACATCGATCTCGAACCAGGCCGGTTTTCAGCATCGAGGCAAAGGAAAATTTCTCCTATGTTTGCCCCAGCCCAAACCCCGGCCATACTCACCAAGTCACCAGTCTATTTTATTTAAATTTTAATGGATTTTCTCCTCTAGTCCACAGGCTGAAGCTATGTGTTCCCTAGTGAAGCGCGGCAGCATCTACATCCTAACTCTAACAGGCGACGACGACCACTGTTTGAATCCAGATCTCATTACCAAAATCCGTTCCCTGCTTTCCGAAATTCGCTCCGATGCTCCGATGTCTCCGTCATGTCTAATTACAACTGCCCAAGGTAAGTTTTTTTCAAACGGCTTTGACCTAGCCTGGGCCAAAAGGAGCTCTACACCTACCACCTCCGCCTTACAAAACCTCAATCATATGGTTTCCCTCTTCGCTCCCCTTGTCGCCGATCTCCTTTCTCTCCCGATCCCAACCATCGCAGCAGTGACTGGCCACGCTGCCGCCGCCGGATTCATGCTGGCAATCTGTCACGATTACGTCGTTATGAGGAGCGATCGTGGAGTTCTGTACATGAGCGAACTCGACATCGGGCTGCCGTTTCCTCCATACTTCGTGGAGATCATGAAAGCCAAGATAGGTGGCGACAGTAGAGTGCTGAGGGACGTTATGTTGAGAGCGAAAAAGTTGAATGGGAAGGAGGCGAAGGAGATGGGGGTTGTGGATATTGTTATGGATGATGGAGAAAAGACATTGAAGACAGCAGTCGAGCTGGCCGAGGAGCTCGTCGGCAGAAAGTGGAATGGGAAGGTATACAGTTCAATTAGGATGGCGATGTTTCCAAACCTGTGTAAATGTGTTGGATTGGTAAACAGAGAGTTTGTTCCTTCTAAGCTTTGATTCGGTATTAGATAAAATTTAATAAATAATAGCTTTTTTCATTTTGTGAAGACATCATTCATTCACTTATTGTTATTATTAAAACAGTACCTAATTGGCCGAATAATATTTACATCATCTGGAGGTTGTTCTTTGATCGGCATAATTTATCCTTGGGTCAACGATAACTCCCTTTGAGCCATTAACTTCAAGATCATGCCTGCACTAACAAGTCAAACACTTAAATGAAGCTTCTAAATAGTTTTCAAGAACAAGGAAATGAAGGAAGACTTACTGAAATACAAAATCGGGTATGATTAACTGTTCACGAGGTACGTATTTGAATAGTTCTAAAAGAAGATCCACATACACTACTTTCTTCCAGGCCTGCAGATTCGACCCATTAAATAAAATCCAAGCATCTATATTCTATGATTTGGCTATTTCGAAAAGACAACAAAAAATGAAAAAGAGAATTGTACCTCTCTCTCCGCAAACAGTTGCAATAAAAGTAATGCTGTCTTTAATCCTAGAGTGGGATGTAGAATGTATATTGCCTGCAGATAAGAATAGATACAAGATGATTGATAATGGATAATCAATTTTTAACTGTATTTGTATACTCACATGCAGATTCTTCTTATGTTTTCTGCCAAGTATTTGCCGAAGACGTTTCATCCATCCCAAATCCGGCTGCCTGAGCATAGTGATAATATCAAATAACAGTGCCATATTCTAACTCCCAAAATAGAAAATCGATGAGTTTTTTCTTTTCTTTTTTCAAAACTAAATTGCAGAGAAGAGGGTGTTTCGAGATACTGAACTATAGCATGATTATGAAATGAGTAAATGTCTATTAAGAATGAAACAACTTATTATGAATGATACTGAACTGCTGCACTTACAACTGTAACGACGCTGCTGAATGGAAGTAGACAATGGAATAAGGCTTATTTGTCAATGATTCAAATTCCTGTACATAACAATGTAATTATCTTAATAACAAACTACAAAACCGCATATTAACAAACGAAGAATGAAATCAACCAAGGAATGAAACGTCTCAGTCACATTCAACAAGGTATTTTTCTAATAGGAATGACTATTGATAACCAACTATTATTCACTTCCTGATTTTCTTCTAATAAGTAGTAGTGTGAATCGTATGATACATAAGATATAATGATATATTCATTATATTATAACCAAACCAGTCAACATTTAAACTTACCTTTACTACATAGAGAACAAAGCGTTCCAAATCAAG
Source organism: Zostera marina (assembly GCA_001185155.1). Lineage (NCBI taxonomy): Eukaryota > Viridiplantae > Streptophyta > Magnoliopsida > Alismatales > Zosteraceae > Zostera > Zostera marina. The sequence continues at coordinate 329,671 of LFYR01002048.1, forward strand.
ACATCGCAGAAGAAAATGAGCTCCCACTACAACCATAACAGGACGGCCCTCACAATCAAGCCCACCACGGTATCTAAAGTACAATACACAATACAACAATTAACAACAAGCCATATAAAAAAAGATCATGATATATAATAGAGAGGGAAAATAATATTTCATGAGATGAACAAATAGCTGAATAAAATACCAGACGAATAAAATTAATCTACTCTTATCACAATATCAATCTGAAAACACACAGAATCATTCAACACAATGAAGATTATCTAGTAAAACTTGTATTTGGAACTGCTTTAATGAAATAATGATCTCAAACTTAAAATAAAATCATTTCTATGCTCAATAGTCAATACTAAGTTTTAACTTTTAAAACAAACTAAAAAGGTAACAAACTCCAAAAATACAATTAGTTTGATGGTAAATACATACACGATTTTCATTTCGGCTATATCTGAAAGATTAAGAGAATTAGCTTTAGCAAAATATCTGGTATGAAGTGAATATTCTTCGGCAGAAGACAATGAAGGGGCGCCGAGATCTCCAAACCCAAGAAATTTCCCATAACTAAATCCACTTTGTGACTTAGCGGTCCTTTGCCATTGCTCCATCCTCCGTTGGTCAGGATCCTTAATTATTGACATGAAAGTGGGATCGAGATAAGAATCTAAATGGGAAGAAGGTCTGCAGAGAAGACCACAATTTACAGTATGTCAGCTAAAGAAAGAAGACAAATGCATGCAATTCTTTACAAATTTAAACAAAACATAAGAAACACTTTTAAAATTGATTTTGGCATTTTGATTTAACAAACTTGAATAAACAAATAGGCAATCAGATGGAAGCTGTTGGCAATGAGGAAAGTAATATGGTATGGCATTAAGATCGACTTTGGTTTCCCATGTATTTAGGATTACAAGGTAGACAATGTGGAAAGAGTTCACTATAGTAATGCATTTATGCTAACAATAACATGTAATCATAGTATCATACTAAATTTAACAGAAGTAATGTTTCCAGTTAGTGCCGCACTGCCGTTGCTATTTTTGAGCATTTTTACAGCATATCAGAAAGCCCTATATGCGATAGTTATATTGACTAATGACTATCTATGAAAGTTTTTTTTCTTGTCAGGAAGCAAAAAACTAAAAAAAAAAGGTTTAATGATTGATTTAGTATCAGTACAGATTTTACTATGTAAAAAATGTGATTGTTTATTAAATTATTTTGGATTTTAGATGAGTAATCTAATTAATTTGCTTTAATGATTATTTTGGATTTTACAATGTTTTATGGCATTTGTAAATTGTAATGTTATTTAAGTCTTTTTTCTGAATTTTAACAAGTATTTTTTTTTTTAATATAAATGTTATTATAATGATACTATGGATCGAAAACAAATTAACTATTATGGTAAATTATAATAAATTGATTAGTCTCTAGTTTGACATTAAAAGAGTTGAAAACATGGTATGCTTAATAGAACATTAATAAGAATGATGTTTTTTTTGCAAATAATAAGAATGATGTTTAAGGAACATATAATATAGCAAGTAACTCCGTTATATGCCCCCAATCACTTCAGAATATTAAATATATACATATATATTCTAGAAATCTATAAAAAACTACATTGTGAAAAAAGACTGACCTTCTGGCCATTCCAAAATCGTCGACCGGAAAATGTAGTTCATTTATGGTGGTTTTGTTTGTTGCCGTAGGCAATACAGGAAGTGGTTTTATACGAATTTTCCGTTCGTTTATCAATGTCTCTCCATTCTCATCACCCACGTCAAAAGGAAGCTTTGACAAAGAAACCTCCTCTTCGTGCTTATCCCGAGGGAAGTAGAGAGGAAGTAATCTGTGTATAACTTTATATTTAATAAACTGAAATACTATAATTTTCCAAATGAGAAAGCACATGAAAGTGAAACACATGTTCATTAGAACCTGATCCTGTATCATTGAAATTAAAACAATATCGTATTTTAATCTTTAGAACATTAGTGTACTCATATTTATGCATATGTAAATGTAAATGTAATTATATAAATGTAGCAGAGCATCTTTTCTGTTAGAGATGTAATGCTTCTCCACTACAAAAGGTGTGGAAAATTTCCTTATATACAGGGTATTCTACATTTCTATTTTCTACCCAAATGAAATTACGGTTTTCATCAATCTCTCTTAGATAGCTACTCACTCTTATACAGAAATACTAGGATATATCTTAACGAGAATAAAAAATGACCTTTTATATATCTCTGTATCAGCTGTTGTTGTGGTACAAAAGACAACAGTAGATATTTTATCTTTCTGCTTCTCCAGCAGTCTCCTTACAGTCCCTGCCATTTTATTATATAAGTACAAAGTTGTGGATCGATTGCAAATCTTACCTATTATTTACAATAAACAAAATATTAAAAAAAAAACTAAAATGTTCAGATGAAATATTCAGTTTACTTATTGCCACATGCGCAGCTGGTTCACGAGGATAATTTTTTGCATCAGTATATATACACCCAATTGCGATACTACATCCAAGAGTGTATTCAGATAAGCAGGCAGAAACTTGCTTTAATAAAAAATTGAAATATCCAAATGATGTAGAGTAATGTAGATAGCATGTAATATTTTGAACCTTTGAAGTTCATTTTCAATTAGGAGCTCTAAGCAAGATCGATAGCAATGGCTGAGAGCATTCTCAGCAGCAGTATGATACTTGACAGCATATTTTGGTCCAACAGTATGAATAACCATCCTAAACAGTTATATGAAAGAAACAATTAAAGATCAAATAAACAGTCAGGATTCGAGAATGATTATTTGCTCGGATTGCAGTATTCACAAAAATGCTAAAATAGTGATTCAAAAGAGTACGATAATTAAACCATCCTACTACATGAAGTTAGCAAAAAAGAATTCCTGACACTCTTAAATTTTGATGTCATTTTTTTAAATCCTTCCAACATCCAAGAAACTGTGATAGATTTGATGACAGTATATTACTCAAAAAGATAGAATCCTTGGCTCACAAACAACAAGTATAAAATTAACATTTATGTTTCCCGGAAGTCGTAATGTGTCCTGACATCCTCCATGTTTTGTATTATTTCGAATCAATTAGGTAAGATCCATAGAATAAGCGATTTAATCTCTATAAACGATATTTCTTAAATTCAAAATCAAATGTTGGTCCATGCACTTTTGGTGCCTATTAATTGATTCAGAATTGGTAACAACTATGAATGTTTCGGCAATCTTCATATGTAACAAAGTAGAATGGATTTTGGTGGGAGTTAAGAAATCAAGATCCCAACCCATTTTGCATTTTCCATTTATATTGAATATCCTTATATTTGTAACTTATATGGCTCGAATAATCCCTATCTTCATTAAGATAACAGACTGATTGGAATGATATGAAGTATCATAACTTGTTTTAAACCTCATCTGATTCTGGTGTCTCGATAGAAAATCGTTGTCGACAAACTATTACAATGAAATGAGGTGACTCTTCGACCAACTCCAGAACCTCGACCTTATCGAAAGCCCACTCTTCACTAGCAGTTTAGAATAAGATGACAGACTAATAGTGTTTTGAACTCAAATTTTAGTGTGGTATATCACTGAGGTGAACATTGTAAATAAATCATTCCCTAAAGACGTATTAGAATCTACCTTGCAGGGAGATTGTATGCATTTGTCACTTTGGCCAATCCAGCACGACAACCACACTGCAGAAAATCAAAATAAACCATGACGAAACAAACCAATAAACAGAATTATAGAAATATTCAAAAAAATAAGAAAGGACATGAATGAGCCCAGCCGTACCAAAGTTGCGCATTCCTCGGCAAGTTCAGGTCCTGCCTGTTCATGCAAACCAGGACTGCTATGTTCTTGATCCAAATTCTACTAGCACAGGAAACCACAAACGTATATGTCATAAGAACCAATAACCAATAATCTCGGAATCTCAGATCCGATGAATGACAAGAAAAGATGAAACGAAATGACGCAGACCTCATTGGTGGAATTGACAACGGCATCCACCTCAAGATTCCAGGGATTCCCGCGCCAAAGATAAATTTTGAAATTAATCTCATTGTCCACGGGAAACCTAGAGAAAATTCCGGCGCCGCCCTCTCCACCGGAAGCAGCAGCAAGCGGATCGGAGAAGTAAGTGAGCGGCGATGAAGAAGAATCCGTCGTCGAAGGAATGGGCTGTTCCACGTCGATCCACCTCGGTACCTGATCGAGCGTGACGTGCACATTATCTCCGCTCTCCGTCTCCTCATCTCCACGTGGCGATTCTGTCAGCACCGATCGGTGCATCTTGATTGGATTGCAAACCCTACAACCCCGAATTTGTGCGGAAGGAAGGAGGATAAAGGAGCTCGTTTAACGTCGTTTTCTATCAAAACAACATTTTCATTTTACGGTGAAAAAAAAAACGAAATCGATATCTTTTTCCGATCATAATCGATATTCCGAAATCCCAAATCCAATTCCGACTTTCTAAAATAAAATCTATTTTCTCTTATTTTCTAAAATCTTATTTTCGAAAACAATAATTTAAAAATCTTAATTAAATTGTTATACCTTTTTTTTCTGTACAAAACTATCAGTCTATCAACATAGATTATACCTTGGAATGTTCCATTTTCAAATGATCGATTTTATTTCACATAAAGTTTACATTTTACTTCACTTTGAATCCTTTTTTTTTTATGTCCATTTTTTTTATCATAATAAATATTAAAATTGTTAAGCATACACAGTTGTAAATTTCGATATCTGATCATCTGAAGTTTGAAACTCTAAAATCTGAATGTGTGTTTAATACTTTGATTGAAATCATATTGAATAGGATTGGTCGCAGTTGCCAATTGCCATGGTGAAAAGGCAAAGGTTTGGCACCTTGAAGAATAGATACTTAAAGGCGTTTTAATTATACATATATGCTGAAATCGAAGTGGTTATTGTGTTATGGTACATCTAGTATTCCTGTGGCATATGCTGATCTAAAGTTGGACGAGGTTTAGTATAAATATGTGTTATTGCTGTTGTGGTTGATCATCGAAGAACACATCTACTGGTTCGATTGGAGAGGGGAATAACAGGGCATTTCTTCTTTGGGAGAGAGTTGCAAACTTGCAATGTGTTTATTGTTATTGTTGTTTACTCATGCAATTTCTGCCAAAGGAGATTTGCCCTGCTATTTTTCAACCCACGCTGCTGATTCATGTTCAATCAATCATTCATCCCTCCCCTTTGGAGATCTTTACTGTTTGTTTCGCTTCACATCTATCGTACTGAAGTAGGCAGTGGAGACAGACAGGTTCCTATCGATGTCTGGAATCATTTTAACTGTTATTATCGTTTATGAATTATGATCATCGTTCTGTCAAATCTGTTTTTGCCATGTAGTTGTCGGTACGTTGGTGATGAAGTCCGTGATAAAATTGGAACAAGGAGAAACAGAATTTCTTCGATTGTAAGAAACGGCGTCAGTAATTGTCTGATGATTAACGATTGATCTCAGTTTTATTTTAAATCATATCCACGTTTCATGGAAATTTCGTCACAGACCAAGCTGGTGTACGTCATTTGTGATATATATATATAAAAAAAAAAAGTTGAATCGATAAGATTGGGAAATGTGAAATAAATAAATGTCAACTTGAACAGTTGAGAAGAGTTGATTGTCAATTAAATTGCAAATGATTCGGTTGGTTATTACCTGTTAACTGTTTTCAGAACTTACAACATACACGACAAAATCAGATGTGGATGTGAAAATTGCAATGTCACGAAAGATTACATATTAATAAGTAATAACCCCAAATCTCGATCGAGTCTCGTGTACGGATGATTCATGGGCTCATGGCTCATGCTAGATAGAGTCTAATTGATTAATAAACAACACATGCATTCGGAAAAATATATAGAGATAGCTTTCACCTTTATAACAAGAAGCCGTGTGAATTCATAAATCATTTTATATTTAAAATTAAAATAATGTTTGACAAATTAAAACACAAAATGTCATGCAAGTTGTTCTCGTATATATTAACACATGCATCTCAACCACTCATCTTTCACCTCCTTTTCTTAATCTTTTGGGTTGGATATAGTTAAGATTAAAAAGGTAATTAATTTTTAAACACAAAGTCATACATAGGTGCATACATAAGGTTGTGACGTATATAAAAGGTTACATACATAATTGATAATACAATTACGTTATTTAATTATTTGCTTACAGAAGGGGGCATCTGGAGGTGTAGTGTACCCCCATAATTCCACCAAGCCAATTTTTTGCTAGTTTTTTAATTGATTAAATATTTACCTCGACTCTCCATGTTCTGCATCTAAGTACATTTTAATTATATTATTAGTTTTAATTATTGATATTTGTATTTGGTATGCACGTCTTTCTTCTATTACAACTAGGAAAAAAAACTTGTGAAAAAATCAACATTTTGGTTACAATCTGTCATCAATCACTACTTTTTTTTTTCTTTCTTCTTCTTCTTCTTTCTTAAATTCTCCCCCAAAATCCATTTGGTATTTTAGTATTTATCTCGCACGTCCGATACGTACTGAGATTGGAATTCAAGAACAACAAATCTGCTCATCCACTTATTGATACAGTACACGGAGGGGAGAAGGATCTTTAATTTATTTATTCTTCCGCCTGGATTGATTGATTGATTGATTGTTTGGATTTCCCATGGGAGGAAGAAGTAGATTTGAGAGACTTGGCAGTACCAGCACAAGCAGCGGGGAGGGAGGAGAAGATTTTCCCATGACGACAACATTTATCAAGAAGCACCAGTCTCAGACTCTCATCCCTTCCAACAATAGCACTGCATCCTCTTCCTCACCTGCCAAGAAAAGGTTTGATTGTTTGCTTGTTCATTCTGTCTGTCTTCTCATTTCTGAATCCATGTGTTCTGTGGTTCAGTGCTGGGAGGAGATCGGTGAAGAAGAGAGTGGTGTCGGTGCCGATTGTGGAGATTGACGGATCACGTCCTAAGGGAGGAGGGGAAGGTGCCCCGCCGTCGGATTCCTGGACGTGGAGGAAGTATGGACAGAAACCCATTAAAGGCTCTCCGTATCCAAGGTAAGAAGGTGCTTCTTTCTCTATTCTCCGCTTTTATAAATTTCTGGGTCTTTTTAGTTTTCTTCTAACTTCTAAACTCAATTCAAATCAAAATTAAAAATCAAAATCTAAATCTAAATGTTGGGTTCTTCAATTTTTATGGAGTTATGGGGACCCAATTTACTTCCTGCTCTCTTATTTCAGTTTCATTCGCGTTGTGAATTGTAAATTCAAGTGTGATCCTCCCGCCGCCCATGGTGGACAACAAGCAAATCAACAAAACAAAACGACAAAATAACTTCTTTTTTTCATTTTTTTCATGGAACACACGAAAGATTCCACGAACAAAACAAAATCTCACTCGCTGTCTTCTTCCTCCTTTTCTTTCTTCACTATTGATTGATTTGTTGAAACAGAGGATACTACCGCTGTAGCAGTTCCAAAGGTTGTCCGGCGAGGAAACAAGTTGAGAGAAGCAGACTCGATCCGACCATGCTCATCGTCACTTACGCAGCTGAACATAACCATGCCTGGCCTCTTCCCAAAAATCGAAATCACCACAACCACAACTACCAGTCCGAACCGCCACCACTGCTGCCTCCCGTCACCGCTCAATTACCAGCGAGTCAAGACACGGAGGAAGAGGTAGAAGTAGAGGAAGAGTTAAATGGGTCATTGCCACAATCTCCAAACCCTGCTGCTACCACCACCACAACGAATACCAGCACTTGTTCAGTTGACGACACTAACAACACTCCCACTTTTGCTCCTGATCTAGGCCAAGACGACTCTCCTCTGATGATGATAGAAGAGGACTTGGGTTGGCGTCCATACATGTCGGCGACATCTCTACAGTCCGACGTGGCCATGATGATGCCAGTATCATATGATGATGTCAGGAAGGATCTTAGCATTGGCGATGGTGGTGGTGGAGACGAGGATGAGGATGGATCATTGTTTGCTGGTTTGGGAGAATTGCCGGAGTGTTCTGTTGTTTTCCGACGTGGTTTTCCTGTTGGTGCAGTTTAACGGTTATGATTTCGTGCGAGTGTATTTTACCGACCAATGATCCATCCAATCATCCAAGGCCCAAGGGCCCAAGGCCATGAGTGTTGTTGATTTTTTTTTTTTTAATTTATTTATTTTGGAAATGATACAAATGCAAGAATGAGATAAGCCACGAGGCCCACGACATTCGTCGAGATTACGTGTTCCTACTAAGTCTCTACAATGAGTTCTCATTTGATTTAGATCCAATTATTTGTCCTTTTCCGACAATTTTTTTTTTTTTTTTTTTTTGAAACATCGATAAAAAAAAATTACTCGATTTAATTTTTTATAATACATTTAAAAATTATATTTTTTATTTTAACTTGGTACGTATTAATCATCTTAACGTGTAGTGTAGGATATATTAGGATTTAATCTCGGCTTTTCTTTTCTCATTTTAGAAGGTTATAGTATATATATTTATGAACCTTCCTTCTTCTTCCCTTTGGGTCAGGCCGAATGAACTTGGAAATGATCTCGAGACACTGTAGCAGACCGGAGGTATCAACAGTGCTCCCTCCAATGGGTCTAGCTAGTCCGTAGATGCTTCTGTTGGACCACTCTAATGGTTCGTGAAGGAAACTCTTCTCGGCACTGGGTTCAAGTTATTGGTTATTTGTACGATATGCTTTAAACAGATTATTAGTTATTAAGATATTTTCTATTATTGTATGTAACCTAGATAATGATTTTATTATCACAATCTTCCACAGGCTCCTGGGTGTATAGTAATTTTATTAAAAGTTGATTTCTAATCTCATATTTGTTTAAATAACGATCTCTTTTATCTTATTAGTTATCGTTTGTATTGGGCTCAATTATTAGAGGCCCAATATAGTTTAGTATAAATAATTGCTTGTTTGGAATATTCAACTTACCTTTTTTTAATAATCAAGATCAAATCACCGTACTTTTTAATAGTATGTTGAACCGCATGTTATGGTCCTCACCGCACTTTCCATACGTCATGTTGACGTCATTATAGTTTTGGAAGAAGTCTATTTTAGATTGTTAGGTACATTCGGACACCAATTAAACTAAATAATATCAAAATTCACATGTTTTAACTTGATAACGATTTTGGGAGGGGAGACTTTTAACTTTTCAGAGGTTGCTCGTGCCTACCACTTTACTCTAATCCTTAATTAATTACGCGTGATCGTTTTGTAACACTTAACACAGCAAGCAAGGCAAGTGGGCAACCTTTGTTTCGATCAAACAGCGGTGAGAATCCGGTGAAAGATGTTACACTTGGGAAGATAATAGGAAGAATTTGGCTGATCGGAATCAATAGCGGTGAATTTGGCTGATGTCATCTTCGATTTTAAGAAGAAGGAAAATAAATTAATTTACTTGAGGGAAAAGAAATCGATTTAACAAGATTGAAAAAATTACAGGTAGAACGCTATGCAATTGATACCATGCGAGTTGGTTCAATTGATACACTGTAATAATTAGCAATGATCAATCAAGAAAATGTAAATGGAATTAGTAAATCACCGAACCATTGAATTTGTTTACGAGTTTATAATGATAATAGTAGCCAACATATAATGATGTGAATAAGCAAAGATACCATATTATTCAAATTTCAAAAAGTATAATTAAGGGTGAGAACAGAACGCCTCGGTGTTAACCGGACTTGTCCCATTTTTCCAATCATATTCTGAGGTGAGTCTCAAAACAGGACGAAACCCAGACGGTCATCTCGTTTTTATGTTTTATCATTATTTATTATATTATATTAGAAAATAAAAATTTATGTTTAATTTTATGATTGTTGTTAATTTTATCTTTAAATTTCAGATTTATAATTATTAAAATTGTTTATAATTCCAGGTAGAAGTGAGAAAGGGACGGATCAAGCTCATTGACCCTTGTTCCGGCCGCGAAACGGAACGGATCCAGGGCTGAAATTACAAAATATAAATTAAAAAATATAAATAAATAAATAACTTAAAAAATCTAAAATGGGTAATTTTTTACTCTTTAAAGAGTGACGACTAAACAATAAATCTAAATCATCCTTAAGAGTAAAAAGTTAAGCACTATAAAAATTTAATAAATTCGTAATCGTGATAATCTATATCTAATATAATATAATAAATTATATTTAAAAAATATTTTTTGACCTGTCCCGATCTGGCTTGGTTTTGGGAAAGGGAATCAAGGAGGAGTTCAATAAACTTGACTTGTCCTGTTCCGGACCCGATCTCCACCCGTTTTCACAGCTAGGTATGATACAAATTAGTTTCTTATTGAAGTTATTAGGCTGAAATTAGAATCAAGTAGTATTAATGTATGTGATTAGGGAGGTGAGAATAAATTGTCTTCAATGAAAGGTCCAATAGCCTCACAAAAATCATGCTTATCCAAGTTTCCTTCCATCGATAACGTTTGTTCATTGGTGGGCATTTACGACTTTTGAACACCAACTCCGTTATTTCAACGTAAAAAAAAATTCACTGTAACATTTGAGTCACAAGTTATTTTTGACTTTGGTTAGTTGTGAGTTCGAAAACTTCCATGACAAGTCAGTGATTGTTGGGAGTTTACCAAAACATTGTATGAAGAGAAGGTTTTGAGTTTTAACATGAATAAAACTGAGTCGTTGAATATTGTACAAAGTCATTTAAATAGTCCTTTAATTATATTATTTTTTAATATTTTGGTTGCATACATTCCCATTATCTCATACTGATTTGAGCACTATTAAGTTTATATTAGGTGAGCCCACTGAAATTTTACTTTATAATTTTAATAGATATGGTAACTAATTTTATTTTATAAGATAAAATATTGAAAGATGATCCAACATGAAAGCGACTTTTCCATAATTTGAATACACGTATAATTTGAATACACGAATCCAAAATAATCAGTTATTTGATGTCTGTGGAATCGTTGTGTTATCACAGTCAGACGCTTATCTTTCTCCATTATTCATTCTCACTTTTCTCAAACCCACTCGGCAGTCGACAACACACTTTAGTTACAACTTAGATGTACTTTTGAATTAAGTTTCATCTCTTTGGAGTTCGGATAACGCACGACAGGCTAGAAAGCAATGCCCACCAATGTCCAGACCGTATCGGCGACGGTGTCCGAGAAGCTTCTCATCAAATTCTCCGATCTCTCCGAATTCGACTTTGACTACGACGCCAGTGGCATCTGGTCGCCTCGGCTCCCTGTGCCTTGTTACGACGACTCGTCGGATGACAGTTCGAAGACGACTGGAAAACCCCATCGACAGAGAAGAATCTTTCAGTTCCAGGTACGATCAATCGATCGATCATCGGTTATCTCTATTTATTTTCCGATTGTTCTTTCTAGCTGTAATAATAATTAGTCGATCCGTAACTGTGATTAAACAACACCCGGGATTCCGACTTGCGCAGGTGTTTTGGTGCTTGTGGATTGGAAATCTGGAACGTCGATTGTGAAATATTCTGGAAATATTAATTAATAAGAATATAGAGCTGGAAATTAGGTGAATGGATATATATGTTTTACCAATAACAATTGAATATCGTTAGTTGGTTACCGATTAGTGATTACCCTACACGAATAGTAGATACAATCGTACAAACACTCTGCATGTACGTTCCCTCTCCCCCTTCTTAGATTCGTCTTCAAGAGTTGAAGGGATCCAAGATTCAAGCAGATAAATTGATATTATTTTTAATCTTCTTTCTTCCCGTCACGGTCAATCTTGTCGGGTTTTGTTTCTTTCTTTTTGCGTAAAAAAACATGTTTTCGCAGTGTGCGTAATCACTACTCAAACCTGTCGGCTTGTCTGTCGTCACTTGAGATGCAAGACAATTTTTTTTTCAAGAAAAGAAATTCAAGATGCTGTTTGTGGAGCTTCTGCAACATGATCAAATGAATTGTCTGCCAAAGTAAATAAAATAAATGATTTCCTCTGGGGAAATGAATGCTCCTTGTTTTCTTCGAAGATTTTTTTTCATTTGATAGTGACCACGATAGAGATTATTAAGATCCATTGAATTCCCCATGCCATTGATCTTATGATGTAAGTTTGAGCTTGTTCGAGGTTAGTTTGATAGTTAATTGGTTGTTCCTTGTTGGACACGTATAGTTGGATTATTTTCAGTTAACGGGCACATCGGACGTGGCAGTTTCAATTTCAACATTGGATAGGGTATAAGTGTGATTTTTTTACCAGATGAAATTGGGTAAGGTAGGAGTAAAAAAATTTCACCCACCCGATTGATCCGATATCCAAGGGTTATTTGTAAATAAACCTTTATATTATATTTTAATACTATAAAAGTTATAAAGATATTAATAAATAGAGAATATACATAAAATTAAATGTTTAAAATTTAAACCTTAAAAATATATATAAAAAAATCATAAATAAAATAAATGTATTTATTATAACACCTTATAATTTATTAAAATTTAAAATGTATTAATTTATTTAGTCCAACAATAAAATATAAAAAGAACAAAGAATGCTAGTTTATAAATAAAGATTCAATTTATCTAAACACCCTCAAAACGGGTCGGGTCCAGATTAGACCCATGCTCACCCCCACCTGTCAACATACAAAATTATAAGGACAGATATTAAAAAATACCCACAAACCATTGAGCGCGAAATGCTGTAAATTTCCCCCCCAAATCCTGATCTCCAAGAAAACTATAAAACCCTTTCACTTTCCACATCTAAATTTTTCGTGTCCTCAGTATCCTCAGTAAAGAAAGAACCCGCAATGGGGAGAGGAGAAGAGGATTTACAGTTAAAGGCGGCTAAACGAGGGTACAGAGAGGCCTCGGCGGATGGGAATCGAGAGGAAGAGGCGCGATTTGCGAATGTTATAGGAGATATGTATAAGAAAAGAGGAGAGTACGTAGAGGCTATTCGCTGGCTTCAGATCGACTATAAGATTTCTACCAAGTTCCTTCCCCAGAAACAGATATTGCCCACTTGCCAATCCCTTGGAGAGGTTTATTTCCTTCTTGGTCGTTTCCAAGATGCTCTCGTCTATCAGGTAAGAGTCACAAATCACCTTTTGGTTTATATAGAACACTTCTCTTTACGATCGTATTTCTTAAGGGCGAAACCTGAAAGGTTTGAGCTCGGAATTTATTGTTGCTGATTTTCTTGTGTTACTCCAATGCGATTTTCAAAATCGACCCGATTCAAAATGTTGGTTTGTTAACAATTTCAGATTTCAGAATGCTATCGTGATTGTGTATTTTTTTTGTCTCAGATTTCAGATTCAAAGAATAGACGTTTTGTTTTCATGTCTTGTATTTTTTGACCATTGACCTTTCACCTAAACCTAAATGCATCCATAAGCAACTGTGCTCTTTTATGACCTTTTTTACACTTTACCTTCTGTTTCTCTATTTCTATTTAAATATCTTTAACTCTTTTGCTGAAGGCCTCACATTAGAAGCGTAATTTTTTTATAGATTGTTTCCTCAGTCAGCACATGTTATATTATTTTGGCATGCAGAAGAAACATTTAGAACTTGCCAAGGAAACTGATGACCTTATTGAGCAGCAAAGAGCTTCCACTCAACTTGGCCGAACATATCATGAAATTTTTTTAGGATCCGAAGATGATCATTGTGCAATGCAGACTGCTAAGAAATACTACAAATCTGCCATGAAGAAGGCTAAAGTTCTTAAGGAGAGAAACACAAGTTTTAACTGTTCTTCTTTCCTCAAAGAATTCATTGATGCACAAAATAACATAGGTTTGCTTGAATTGGATCTTGATAATCCAGAGGAGGCTGAGAGAATTCTTCTGGACGGTTTGAAAAATTGCAATGATGAAGAGATTAATGAAAATGATGAAGTACGTACCAGGCTTCATCATAATCTTGGTCGTTTATATTTGGAGTTGCGTCAGTGGAGAAAATCTAGAGAACACATTGAAAAAGATATACAAATTTGCAAGAGAATTGGGCACCAGCAAGGAGAGTCAAAGGGGTTCATTAACCTTGGGGAGATGTATTATCGTACTCAAATGTATAATGAAGCCGTCAATTGTTATCGAAAGGCACTTGACATTGCATATTCCATGATAGATGAACATGCATTGGTCAATCAAATCACTGACAATATAGAAATTGTGAATAAAGCTGTGCATGTTCAAGAAGAGATAAACAAAGAAGAGCAGAAACTTAAAAAGCTAGCCAGAGAAGCCTGCAGCACTAAAGGATCATCTCGTGAAAGAAAATACCTGCTTGAACAGAATTCATCCCTAGACAATCTGATTCAAAAGACTATTATGATTTCTGCATGGAAAAAGGTATTTTCTTTCGTTCAACATTTCTGCAATCAAATGTCTTGATTATTTTTCGTTGGAAAATAAATAATGTTATTTCGTTACATTTCATTTTATCTAAATAAAGTTACTAGTTATCATCCTATTCAATATTATCGATTTTAATACCCTTTTTCATAACATATCCCATTTAATCCCAATTTCTAAAGCATTCTTACATTTTTTTCCAGATATGCTTAATTGTTTATTTTCCTGACTATTATATTACTAATACCACTAGATTCCCATTCTCATTTCTTTGAGTTATATGTTTAAAAACATACTTATTCTTGGTCATTTTCTTTATTTTCTTTATATATGATATTATATCCGAGACTTTTTCTAATTGCAATTTTATTTTAAACCTATGATATTCCATTTCAGAATCTGGAATTTGCTAAAAGGAAGAAGAGAGTAGTTAGTGAGCTTCGTGATAAAGAAAAGTTGGGTGATTCTTACCATGGTATTGCAGAGTCCTACTATAATCTTAGGAACTTCAGCAAAGCACGCAAATGGTTTATGAAATGTTGGAACACATACAGATCAATTGGAAATTTAGAGGTATGCATGTCTGACACTATTAGTGATATAATAATGGACTATTATGTAATTAGTTAATTACTTTTTAACTTCTTTGTAATTAGCTAGGATATAATTCTAAAATGTTCCTATGGAATTTTGTTAGAGATAAATCACCTAAGTGTATTTAAACTAATCTAATACATTTAGGGAGAGATTGAACACTTGTTCTCCTCCATTTCCCAATTGCACTCAGAACATAACAAGCGTATGGTATCAGTCGCTGGAAGAATTTAAATTCAAGTGCCGTTGTTGATCGGGGAGGTTTGTTGCTGATTCATCTTGCCAGCTGTTGCTGATTGGATTCCGTTGTGCGATCATGGTAGATTCTGGCAAAGATGTGGTAAATGCCGTTCGGGACGATTTGCAGATTCCGACGAGAGTTGTGATTATCAAGTCTCCCAAGACTGTTGCATTGGATCGTGATAATTATTTTGATTCCGACGCAGTTCCTTGGAGCTTTGAGAAGTAATGGTCTCATTCCTTACCTTCTCGGAGAAGTAGAATTGAGCACACTTGTGGCTGTCCAGCAGGATCAATTAATTTTGGACTGGATACTTTTCTCTCTCACGGCATCGGTGGTGACAGAGGTTTTGAAACCTCATCTGATTGTTGGAAGACTCTTTAAGAGGAATTTGCATCTTCCTCACATTCACAGATTCTTGCAATCAATCAAAAGTTGCAAAATCTCAAGAAGGGAGGTAAGAATTTTGCTGAATATATTGTTGAAATTAATAACCTTGTGGAAGGTCTGTCGGTTGCTGGAAAGAAGATTGATGATGGAGATCTTGTTCTTCTAGTCGTGGCTGGGCTAGGAGATGAATATGAATCATTGATTCAGAATATTACGGCAAGGAGAGATGATATTACATATAGAGAGGTAAAAGCTATGTTCATGGATGTAGAGATCAGAAAATCCAGATCCAATGTATCAAATCCTCTGAGCGTTAACGTCATTGAGACAGAAAGAAATCAGAAGCAAGGGAAGGTTAAACTCAGCACTGTTCCATACCAGATATGCTCTGGAGAACATGGTGCACTGAATTGTTATAATAGGCTGAACATCACCAAATATCCTCCAACACACAATAGAACACTCTCACCTAATGGGCCTACTGCAAGATGTCCGTTAATGCTGCCTATAAAGGTTCTGGATCTATTTGGTACCCTGAAACATTGTGACCATGGTGTCTAATGAAGAGGTGAATCAGTCAGTGAATGGGGCTACATTGGAAGAATTTGATCTCTGGTATTCAGATTCAAGAGCTACCAATTATGTTACAAAAGCTCAGCAAAATATTCAGCAAGATGTGGAGTGTGATAGGGCCATCAACACATCAGATGGAAGACCTATGGAGATCACTCATTATGGCAATTCTAATTTTTCAGTAAATAATAGAATGTTTAAATTGAAACAACTTCTTTATGTTCCATTAGCATCCAAGAACTTGATCTCTGTCAAGAGATTCTGTATTGATAACAAGGTTTCTATGGAATTTGATCCACAAAGAGTGACAGTGAAGGATCTGGTTACTAAAGAGGTGTTGATATCTGGACATGATGGAGATAGGTTGTATGAGATCCCTATGAATGTGAGGAGTTCTGAATTGCAGGTGAATCATGTGGAGATGGGCAAAAAGGCTAATGCAAGGACTTGGCATAGAGGCTAGGACATTTGCACTCAAGAGCAGTGGAAGATTTAAATAAAAATAAGATGATTATTGTTACTGATTCTAAACATATTCACGTACCATGTCAGAATTATTGTATAACACTAACAAAATCTAAATAATTAAATCATCCTAAGAGATCCACTGTTTATAGTAATCCACTTGAACTTGTGTTTGCTAATGTTTGGGGTCCTGCACCTAGGGACTCTTCAGAGGGCTATAGATACTACATAAATTTTTTAGATGCATCTACTAGCCATAATTGGTTGTTTTTGATGAAAAGGAAGTCTGAAGTAGAGGACTGTTTTATTCATTTTCAGAAATTAGTGGAAAGGCAGTTTGAATATAAAATCAAGGCAGTTCAGAGTGATAATGCCAAAGAATTTCTCAAGATCTCCACTTATCTTTGAAATAATGGTATAATTCATCGCCTTAGTTGTCCACACCCTCATTCTCAAATGGGTAAGGTAGAAAAAAGGCATCGACATATAGTCGATACAGGGTTGGCCATGCTCAATCATGCAAGGATTGAGGAACAATTCTGGGATTATGCGTTTATGACTGCTGTTTACATCTATAACAAGAATCCTACAAGTGTCTTGGGAGGAATCTCTCCATATGAAGCATTCAATCACAGGGCACTAGAATATTTTAAATTGAAAGTATTTGGTTCTATTTGTTACCCTAACATGAGGCCCTATAGGGAGAATAAATTGGGTAACAAATTTCATCAGTGTGTGTGTTTATGGGATATCCTACAAATTGTGATGGATATATATGTATGAACATGGAAGATGGAAGGACAATACTATTGAGAGATGTAGTGTTTCATGAGAATGATTTTCTCTACAAGAAAAGTATGAATTTAGAGAATACAGTTCAGTCAGATCACAGCACAAATGATGAAGTAGAGCAAGAAACAGTGCATACTTCTGAAACAGAGGTTGCCGTGAGGTCAGAAAATGTTTCAGATATTTCTATTCCTTCTATACCTGCAATTCAGACTTATACTAGAAGGAAGAAAGTTCTTCAGCCAGTAGAATTTTCACAAGCTATGGTTTTTTCAGAACATCCCATTGATGCAGTTGATGAGCAACAGACAATGACAAACAATTTACTAAATGATGAAAATATTTCAGTAAGTTCCAAAACCTCTTCAGATGAGGAGTATCATCCTGATAAGTCTGAAGAGGGGGAGGATGTGGTGCATATTCCACTAACAAGGGGAGTATCGAAGAGAGAGAATTCTAAATATGTTTTTATCGATTACTCCTACTCAGAAAATTGCACCAAAATCTATGAAGTTGGCATTGGCAGATCCTGAATGGAAGGATACAATGCAACAAGAATATGATGCCCTCATGAAGAATGAAACATGTGAATTGATACTCAGGTCTGCCATAGATAATGTCACAAACAACATTTGGTTGTTTAAGGCCAAAGAAAAATCTGACTGGACAGTTGAAAGACTAAAGTCTAGATTGGTAGCTAATGGGACCAATCAAGTGGAGGGGCAAGATTATGGTGAAACATTTAGTCCTGTGGTGAAACCCAAAACCATAAGAATAATCCTCACTATTGCAGTCTCTAGAGGATGGGAGATGCAATAGATTGACATAAGCAATGTTTTTCTTCATGGGCAGTTAGAAGAAAAGATTGTTATGAGGCAACCTGCTGGCTTCTTTGATGAATCAAAACCAAGGCATGTGTATCTTTTAAAAAAGGCACTTTATGGGCAAAAACAAGCGTTTAGGATGTGGTTTAGACGTGTGAAACAGTCCTTGGATAGAATGGGATTCAAAGCATGTTTTTCTGATGAATCCTTATTTGTGAGAATTGATGATGAAGTTATTTACATTTTAGTCTATGTAGATGACATGATCATCACTGGTTCAAGCTCAGAAAAGGTGAAGGAGTGCCTGGATATTCTAAAGTTGGAGTTTGCAGTAAGGTTGTGTGGAGATCTTGAATGTTTTCTAGGGATAAGGGTGATAAAGCATGTGGATGGGTTCTTAGACCAACAACTGCATTTGGTTAATCTGTTGAACAAACACAACTTTCAAAGCCTGAAACCTATTTCTACTTCAATGCAACATGATCAACTTTTCTTCTCTTATGCTGAAGTAATTGAAAATGCAACTGATTATAGGAAGAGTGTTGGTTCCTTGCAGTATTTAACAATGTCAAGGCCGGACGTTGCATATGCAGTCAACAAGCTGGCTCAGTTTATGGAGAAACCTAAGGAGATTCACTGGCTGATGATGAAAAGAGTTCTCAGATATCTGACTGGAACTCAGTATATGGGAATTGTTCTTAGAAAATCCAGTAATTGCAACATTTCAGCTTACAGTGATGCTGATTGGGCTTCAGATGAGACAGACAGGAAAAGTCAGTTTGGTTACCTAATGTATATGGGTAAATCTCTGGTGATATGGTGTTCTCAGAAGCAGACAACAGTGCCCAGATCAAGCACTGAGTCAGAATTTAGAGCTATTACTGCTGCAGTTGCAGATTTAGATTGGGTGGCAAATTTGCTGTTTGAAATGGGTTTAAAGATTGATAAACCCTACAAGGTATGGTGTGACAATTTGGGAGCCACAAAACTTGCTGCCAACCTTGTTTTTCATACAAAAATCAAGCATGCTGTTTTTGACTTCCAACTTCGTAAGAGAAAGAGTTGAGAATAAAATTCTAAAAGTTATTCACATTCCAAGCACCAAGCAAAGAGCAGATGTGTTGACCAAAGCATTGAGGCTAACACCATTCATGGAGTTTAAAGCCAACTTCATCAATAGACATAAATGAGTTTGAGGGGGGCTATTAGTGATATAATAATGGACTATTATGTAATTAGTTAATTACTTTTTAACCTCTTTGTAGTTAGCTAGGATATAATTCTAAAATATTCCTATGGATTAGATCTAACAGAATTCACTATGAATTCTGTTAGATTTAAATCACCCAAGTGTATATACACTAATCTAATACATTTTTAATTCAAAAAAATAATCTAATACATTTTGGGAGGAATCGAACACTTGTTCTCCTCCATTTCCCAATTGCACTCAGAACATAACACACATAGACACTTTTAGGTTTTTCATTTAGCTGAATGAAAGTGTCAAAATTCACCATTTTTTTGAAAGCAATTAAGTTTTAAAATTCACCATTTACTCTGAAATCATTGTGCAGTACTGCAGTGCAGTAGTATAAGTGCTTTCATGTTTTACAAATGAATTCAGGATCTATATAGTTTGTATTTTAAAATCTTCTGATATTTCATTAATTCATTGTTCCCACTGTTGAAGTGTGCAGTTTAAATATACCCATACGAAGTTACTTTTGTTCTCAGTTCAACATCATAAATTTTTCAGGGTCAAGCTATGGCTAAAATTGATATGGGAAGAACGTCTGATTCTTGTGGTGACTGGGCAGGTGCATTGCAAGCATTTGAAGAGGGTTACAGGCATTGTTTTCTTTTTATTAATTGCTCATCTATACATTCCATATCTTGCAATATATTCAAATTTCTAATTATTCGAAGTTTAAATAATTTTGCATTATTCTGATAATTTTCCTTAGGATAGCAGTTGAAGCTAAACTTCCTTTTTTAAAGTTGTCCGCACTGAATAACATGCACTATAGCCATATGATAAGATTTGATAACAATGAAGATGCTAGGTAAGATTCTTACCGTAAGAATGTAAGATTTACGTACATCTTTAAACATGTATATAATTTATGTACATCTTTAAGATGTTTGTTTTATCAGAAAACTACAGCATGAGATAAAAAACATGAGGCACTTTTTCAATGAAGAAGAAAAATTGAAGAATCTGGGAAATGACCATTGCTCAGAAACAGAAACCGAAGAATTTGGCAGATCTTATAATGCATCAAGTGAAACTAATTCATCAGATGCATGCAAAGCTGACCATGATACATCCAAGCCAACCACATCATATATTATTTCTCCAAATAGAAAGATGGCTGCTTCACACGATCATTTAAACAAGTCACCTGTCTGTCAAACTTCTAGCCGCAAACGAATTCGTATATTTCTTTCAGATGATGAATCTGACGACCCATGCGATCAGGATCAAACAAGAAGAAGACTTAGCGAAGGTGTTTTGCATTGTATTATACTTTTTTCTTGCATTATCATTGTGTGCTCTTTTAATGTTCTTTCGTTCTCTTTCCTTGTCATCATTCTTTATACTGAATTACTAATGATAATTAAATATTCATTTTTTTGCAGGTAATCTGGTCAGAGATGCCCCCACTAATCTCGATGATATACCGAAGGTGATAATTATATGTTTGTTATCCATAAGACATCCATGTTCTTCCTATATTTGTGTGCATATCTTACTCATGATTTCTTCTTCTTAATTTTCACTAGGCTATTTGCTTCTTAACCTTCTTTATGCTTTATTATTCATTTTGCCTTTTGTTTTGGTATCATGGCTCAGATTTTTTTTATGCTCTTTGAGTTGTTTTTAACTTCATGCTATAATAGGATGCTGTTTTCTCTAACGTCCCTAGAGATGTGCTAAGCACCTGTACACCTATTGACATCGAAGGAAGTACTTGCTCCTCAAAATCGAAGATGCATAAGGCTTCTCCTGTGAAAAACATGGAATTTGAGTCCATGGGTGAGTCCATAATGGATGTTCATCATGCTTCTGGAAATCTGCTGAAAAAGCAAAACGAGGTAAGGCGGCTAGTTTATACAATACTTCCAGTTTTATCACGTCAATCAACATTTTATCATTATGATTATTGATTTATGAGGTTGGATTTATCAAGGTTTAAAAACCGGCGGTTAACCGGCTGACCGGTAAAATATTGCTAACCGGTGACCGGTTAGTTGGGACGGGTAAATGGGTCGATGGGTCGGGTCTAACCCGTACCCGACCCGGTTACCCGTCTCGTTTTTAAGTGTTTCATTTAAAGGCTTTATTTAATAAAGCCCATTATGTTTCATTTAATAAAGCCTCATTTGAAGGCTTTACATGCCTTGAAGAATTGAACTTCTCTAGTGAATGGATGACTGGAATTGAAGGAGCATCAAATGAGTTTGTGTACACAGATGATGAACTCACTTGGGCTACAGTAGAGGAGGCTATGGGAATACATGAAAGACTTGGAGCCTACACAAGGAGGGCTCAAAACGTAGAAAATGATGATATCTAGATATCTAGATATCTTAGGCTTAGGATATTTTGAATTACATTATGGAATTAATTACTTATTTGCATTACTATTTTGAATCACTATTTTGAATTACTATATTGTTTATGATATTTTTATTTATATAAACAGGGATATAAACATGGAATAGATATATAAGTATATAACATAATTTCTGTTTTTAAAAAAAAATTACGAAAATACCCCTACCGGTTAACCCGGTGGTTAACCGATCTAACCGGAAAACCGGTAAGCCAGAACCGGTTACTGGTTAACCGGTTTTTAAACCTTGGGATTTATAAGGTATTTTTATTTACCATATCACCACAAAAACAAAAAATAACTAAGTGTAAAATATTGATCACTAGGTTACTACCAAATCCCAATTTTCTGCATTGATTATATACAAGACTTGTAATCTGCTTTCTCTAATTGACTTTAAATAAAAATGATTGTCGACACATTAGAGGTAAATTTAATTTTTATAAAATTTCATACCTTTTTTACCCTAATTCCTAAATTTCCCACAGCCACAAAATTGGCTAAATTTAGCCTTATAGTTTCTGTTAAACTAATCTACAAGCTCCTGGGGTCTTGGGGCATTGCCCTTCATTTTTATAACGAAATTTAATTGCTTTCAAAAAGATTTTACTACTTGATTTTAAAGCTAATATGGACTGACCTAAAATCCAGACATAGCATGTGTCATACAATTTTTCAGGGGTAAACCCTTCCTCAGAGTATCATATTATACCTTTTAAACCCAAATTCCTAAGTCTCCCACAGCCACGGAATTGCCTGAATTTAGCCTTTTAGTTTCTGTTAAACTAATCTACAAGCTCTTTACCAAAATTATTGTTCAGTGGATCTTCAAAGTACACAGTGAAAAAAATTTCCTTAATCAATCAGCCTTCATCTCAAGGGGGGAAACATTTCTGATAATACTTTCTCTGCTGATGTGATTAATTGACTTTGGAAGGCTATTACCACCACCATGGAATCTATGAGCTTTTTTCTTGGGCTTTGCAACAATGTGATCTAGTCACAGTATCTGAGAGTCATGTGCTCAGCATGCGCAAGCCCATGACTACCATTGAATAACAAAAACTTAAAATGTCTCCACTCCCAACATAAAGAACCATTCATTATGTTGAGGAGAATAGAACTGGAATCCACTAGAAATGAGAACGCTACTACATCCTCTGATTCCTCTTCATCATGGAAGCTGATTGGTAAATTTCGATCCTTCTTCTTGTTTCAGCTAGGTTCTCTCTAGGAGAACTCATCTCATTGGCTCTATCAACATTGAGCTTGTCAATTACTTCTATTTCATTTAAGATCCCATTTCTTGGAAGAACATGTATGATCCTCAAGTACTTTCACTGTCTCACATTGTCACAATTGCATTTCTAATGCATTTTTTTTAGCCTTAGTTGAAGGGTCCTCCACAATCTCTTTCGCCAATCAAAGAGACAAAGAGGAATAAGACAATGGGTCCTCTATCCCCCATCCTATTTTACATTGTTATGGATAACCCGAGTAGACTTATTGAGAAGGGATTTAGAGAATAAACTTATAACTACAATGTCAATGGAACCACCTCTATCTACGCCACACCTTCTATGTGCTGATGAGTTATAACCTCTTAATCTTTGCAAAAACCAACCGCAATTCCCTTACATTCATTAAGCACATTCTAGTTGAATTTTCAGAGTATTCAATGATATAGAATTTAATTCTAAATTTCCAATCAAGGCGACCATTGATTGAATCCTGTGTTCACAACCTCTAATTGGTGGTTTTCCACTCTCACTTTATTCCCTCTGTTTAATACTTTCTCCTTTTATGAGTAAAATAGACCAAATGCAAATTAGAAATGGGGGAGAACAAATGTTCGATCCCTCCCAAAATGTATTCCATTAGTTTATATCCATTTGGGGGGATTAGCTCTAACAGAATCCACTATCAATTCTGTTAGATCTTATCCAACAGGTTATTTTAGAAATAATTAGCTAATTACAGAAATTAACTATATAGCTAATTATAAAGCAAATAAAAGTAACTAGCTATTTACAATATCTATTTTATAACTCAATACATTTAGTCCTTGCTTCTTCTATCTCTTTCTTCTATTCTGATTTTTTTTTCATGTACTGGTGGATTTTAATATTGGTTTGAATCTGATTATAGTAATAATTCATCTTTTCTGAAAAATATTTCCTCAAGTTATTCTTTAGAACCATTCCTAATCTTGCACAAGATTGTTGTTACAGTTGTCAGAGTAATTGTCTATATAAGGTGGTATTAGAGTTTGTGTTGCCGATTAAGCATAGTAGATGATGGTAGGTTATGTGATATGCAAGGAGTTGCTGCGTGGTGTATTTCAAGAAGTAATGGGAGCACACCAACAAAACCACATTGATCGACCAGATGAAATTTTGGATGATCACCACATTGGTAGTTGGGTTGAGGGTCTTACTATGTCTCCACTCCTCATCAAAGGTGACCTTGAGATATTCCATTAATGTAACAATATCATAATTTATCATTGAAAAAATCAAGAATTAGGTTTCATGGAGGACCATTTGACTACGTCAATGAGTTTGGAGATTTCAAACTTCATACAAATCTTCTACTGATTAATGGCTAAATGAATATCTAAAATTTCTGTCATGGAAATCGTAGATATATGAAAGATCAAGATTGTAACCTTGAGTTTCAAGGGCTGACATGGCACACGACCAGTGAAAGAATATTCTCACGAGTTCTATTGCATAATTTGAAGAATAACCCATAGGAAATTGAAGAGCAGTTAAATGCATGGTTGTCAGTGGATTGAAAGTTAGTTTGCAGCATAACCGATGTATTCACTGATGAATACGATTAATGTACCCAAGAAGTTAGGATGCTAGGATGACATTTTTCGTATTCGTATGGAGTTTTGTCTAATAAGGCAACAAACAAGATAGATATGGGAATTCTCCACACCCCAAAGGATAAAGGACCTACATCCGAAGTAATCGATGATGCTTGTTAAGGTCGCTTAATCCTTATGAGCAAGTGTAGGGTTTGGTCAAATGGTTTCGGTGTTAGGAACTCGACCGCAAGTCCAATAAGTGATTGAGAAAAGGTTAGGTTAGACTATGTGAGGATCATTAAGACGAAGAAGTATCTCAAATTCTGTGTCCAATGCTGATGAGGGTCACCAATCATCGTGTTTAGTGCAAGGTTTTTCAGGCGACCAGGCGATGCCTGGGTGCGCATATTGCATATGCGAGTGCCTGTCATTTTTTTTGTATTTTTTTATATGTCGCCTGGTTAGAACTTACATAAAACCTGAAAATAGTTCCAAAATAGTTGACAAAAACCTCCGGCGAGCTATAAGGAGAGGTCCAGCAGGATGAACGGAGAGGTCCGGTGAGGTCATAGGACCTCCGGCGAGGTGAGAAGAGAGGAGGAAGATATGGATTTCCGTTTTTTGGAGATGGGGAGGGTGGCAACGGTTTAATATTTAGATTTAGGGTTTTTGGGTTATATATAGGATTTTGGTGAGACATGCCTGATTACGTCAGTCACTCCCAACAACGCCCTTCAACAAGGACTAGGGTTCCGTCGCTATATGTCGGACCCCCGGAAGGCTTCCATGGTGCGGAGCACGTGTCTACGTCAAGAACTCAAGGCAACACCTTGGAGTCGCCGACTGGGACTACCAAGTCGCCGACTCCGGTCAGGGAACTCGGGTCTGGTAGACCGAGGACCTGGCCTCAAAGGAGTCGGCGACTCCACCTCTGGGTCGGCGACTCCCATACCTGAGTCGCCGACTCCCAGCCGTTACTTGGGCGGGCCCACACCATTATGGCGCCCTTCAATAGGGTACCATAATGGGGTGGGCCCCACTCTATTGAATGGGAAACGCCTCCAGGACCCTATAAAAGGGGTCCTAGGGGTGTTCTCCATTCATAACATACTTTGACCACATACACTCCACACTAGAGCATCCAAGGAGCCCGAATCGCCTACTCTCAAGAGAGTTGCCGATTCCCCTCCTCTTCTGCAGGTGTTTGACGTAGAGCGCGCGTCGTGGACTCCAAAGCCTCCGGCCCTTTTCGCAACCCCGCGAGCCTACTGGTAGCAGATTCCGTGCTTCATCAGATTTGTTATTTGTTTATTTAATTGAGTATTTTTTTAAGGTTCTTAAGTTGTTACAAAATAATACTATTCATTATAATTTTTTAATTTTTAAGTTTTTTATTTGGTATATGGATCAGGTTTAGTCGGATCCGGCTAAGACTCATAAATAGGCGACCCCCCAAATATGCGATGGGGGGATTGCGCATATGCGACAAATCAAAAAGCTTGGTTTAGTGTACTGGGTGTGTCCCATACTTTGAACCCCTGACTCAGTTTTCCTGGATATCAACCTTTGATCGCCGGACAACAGCTCGCTGGAGGTCGTCGGATAGGAAGGAGTCGGGTCACAGAGCTCTCTGGAGGTGGTCTGATGGGTTGTGGGAAGAAATTCCCGTTGGGGAGCCCTAATTTTTTTTACCCGGATCCACCAGGTGTCCAGGTAAGGCATATTGATCGCTTTTATGCCCTGTTAGGCCATTATAGCGGCACCATTTAGAAATATGGTGGAGATGGACCTAAGTAATGTATTGGGACGACCTTGGTAGTATGACGTTGATGCTACACACCTTGGTTGATTTAATTAATTAATGCAGTAGAAGATCCCATTTTTATTACTTCTTCAGATCACAACAATACTGTATTTGATGGAATAGACCATACATGATTGGGCTATAATTGGCCTGACCTTACATCAAATGGGTTGCCCATTACCATTGATGTGAGTATAAATAGAGTGGGCCCAAAGGAGGAGGTCATTTTTGAATTTTGTGCTAATCACGGTAATTCTCTTGACCTTTCCTTTCTCCCTTGTTCTTGCTATTTTCGTATACTGTTTCTATATTTCTCAATACCTAGATCTAGAAATCTTGGTGGATTCCAAGTTTCTACCTTTCTTCCCCGTTTGAAGAAGATCATCTCTCCTTCTTCACACCCTTTATCGGAGTCCAGAGTCTTCTCCTACATCATTAATACATCATCTTTGTGGGTGACAGATATGTTGCTTTAATGCCACTCCCTCCCTCCTGAGCGAGTGAACAACATCAATAAACTAAACCATGCAGTCCAGTTGCACTTTGACTTTATAATTCGTAAAAGAATAATTCAAGAAACTTATCGATTGACATTATTTATTACGAAAGGTATTCTGCACTACAGTCAAGCCCATATTGGAGTGTGTTCAGAATATACTATGGATTTTTCAACAATGATTGCTTCAGAACACTTGACAAAATTACTGCCCGTGAAAGTTGTTTACCACTGCATCGTACTAATTTTGGTAGCATCCCTTTCCAACATCATCTAACATCCCAAGAGGCAGACATATTGCAAGAACAGGTTGAGCAGATGTTATGTGATGGGTCAATTAAATTAATCAATCAGCCCCTTGGGAGGTTCAATGAACCTATGGGCTATTTAGATACTTTATGGTAGGTACCTTGGCAGAACCAATGTGAGATATAATACTAAAAAGTTATAATAAATTAGGTCCATACTATGGGTGCATATGAAATGCCTCGTGTAGTTTATTTTTAGTTTTCAAGTTTAATATTGTAGTATCTAATTCATTAATTGAAAATTCTTTACTAATCGCAAAAAAAAAATCATTTTTATATATATGAGGATGTCTTGATTTGGGCATTTACAATAAATCATCAATTATTACTCTTATATTAACAAATTTTTAATAGATCATCAAATGTTACTATTTTTTTCCAATAACAAACTGATGGTTACTCATTTTTCTTCAATGAAATTTTATTTATTGACAGCTTATATTCACTTGCAAAATTGGCTCTGATTTGATTCGCTTGGACACAAAGTCTTGCATGGATAGTGGTAAACTGAGCAATGAATATATGAAGGTTGAAATAGCACGTCTATACTATTTAAATCTCACTAAGGAGAAGCGATCAAAAGGTATTTCATACACTACTACTTCAATAGGTTCCATTAGATCTTCAATATGTAAGCGGGAAAAATTATCAAATGACTCATCAGTCATGACGCAGCTTATGTTTCTAACTTCCTAACCACTTCAATTGGCATGCTCTTTTTTTTTGAGGAATTAAATATTTCATTTCTGAAAAAAGTGATGGTAGGCAGTGCCCAATTACAATGAGAACATAAAAAACATGTAAAAGCATTGCCTCTCTCTCTTATATAACTTTGTCCCCATCTATGTAGCCATCAACTGGTGCCTCAAGAAGTTGGATTCCCATAACAGTATGGCTTCCATTTCAATCTGGTGAAGATTGATTTTTCTGTAGGGTGTAGCACCATATGCAGTACTTACATCCCTCAGTATTCCCCTGCTGACAGTTTCTGGGGGTGTAAGTGTGATTGGCATGCTCATTATTTATCATTAATAATTATGTCTGATCTCTGATCTGAGAGGGATCGAGGCACCATAGTGAGTTGGCTAATTGGTTAAGGAGAATCAGGAAATAGATCCCTAGATTGGATCCGGCTGTATGATTTGGAACTGGTTGTATGGGTATTGGGTAGCCTGTATTGTTATATTTGTGAGAGATTGGTATCTTCGAAGGTTGGATTTCTATGAGTTCAGAGCATTGGAATATCTGTTATTCCCTATTTGTCGGAAGTTTTATTTTGATATGTTCTCCGGATGGTAGAGGCTAGAGAGTGCATGCTGGAGAAGAATAACCGTCTGATGACATTCGCTGGAGAGAAACACTGTCTGAAGTTCTTTTTTGAGATCAGAGCATTTCTGTCTGAAGGTGCTCTTGAACACTGCTGGATCATCAGAAGAAAGAATAGGGTCATGCAGATATATCCATGAAGGTCCAGCTGAATTCATAAATGTCACTGATTCGGCAATATTCTTTTAAATGCCATCAATTGTTAGGGAGTTAACATGGTCTAACAATTCAGTGGGTGAAAACTACAAACTAGATTGGATAGAGAATTTGCAATCCTACGTGGCTACAAGACATGGTCACAAGTAGTAATCATGCAAGACTTATTAGCTGAAGTACTGAATTATACAAGGAATAAGGGCAGAAGCATTGAACTTAGTTTATTCCCATTATCTTATTCTATAGTTTTTTTGATGTACTTTTATGAGCTTTGCCTCATCCATATCTAATGAAAATTTTCTTTTACCAAAAAAAAGATAAGGAGATTTTAAATCATTTTAAATACAAATTAGAAATAATGCAATTTATTTTTGTTATAAAAATATTAACCAATAGTGTTTTCTACTTAGCCTTGTTACCAGTTCTCCAAAAGCTGAAAATCAATGGGATGGACTTAAGCTTATCAGAACCTATTGCAAGCTTCGATACTTCGCTTCTTGTGAATGGTTGGATAGATATTATTGTTGATGGTAAGTCATTGGTTACTGTTTTTCTAGAGGCTTATATGTACATTTATACATTTTGGTTAGCAATTCATTGTCTTTCACAATAATGGCGATTGATTATCTACACTCATTTTACATTTATTTCTTTTATCCTTATCAATATAATATATGAATATAAAATAGTAATTCTGGGAATATTTTATTTACATTCTAAAGCATGTTACAATCGTTTAATGCAAATATGCAGAATGGGTACCCAAACGGATGATGAAGTTATATATTGATTATTGCGGAAAAAAGTCTGAAATACCAAATTTTAAATTATTAAAAAAGTTATATGATCTAGAGGTATGCACTTTGCAAATACTAATATATTCTTTAGTTCAATTTTTAGATGTTTATGTGTACTTTGAGCCTGATGATCTAATTATAATATTTGAATACCAGGTTTCAGAAGATGAAATCATTGCTTCTGATTGCGGATTGCAAGATGTTTCAATATCGCCATTTATAGATGCTCTCTGTGAGCATAGGACGGTTGCGATACTCGATGTTTCACATAATGCACTAGGTAAGTAAATGTATTGATAGATTGTATGTGTTCCTGTTATTTTTTCCCCATTAAATAATTTTCACAAACCATTGCATCCTTGTTTACCAATGTAGGAAATGTAACAATGGAAAGACTCCAAGAAATGTTTACCTCATCAACTCAAACATATGGAAGCTTGATTTTAGATTTTCATTGCAATAGATTTGGTCCAACTTCATTGTTCCAGGTATTTAACAACTATTTGACACTTTTGAAAGACACTTTTAAAATCATCTATTGAATAAATAATGGAAGTGCTGAAATATCACAGTAAAATCTTTTTTTGTATTTTTTATCAATAGATTTGTGAATGTCCTGTGTTATTCACTCGATTGGAGGTCCTTAATCTATCCGAAAATCGTCTCACGGATGCTTGCAGCTCTTACCTTTCAACTATTTTGATGAATTGCAAAGGTATTTTTTGATTGTTTGCATATTGTCAGTTTTTCTTTCCCTGATGTTTGAACAACAGTAATTTCTGTGACTAAATTTGCCACTATATACTTTTGTATCATTCTTCAACTTTGTCATTTATGATTTTACTTTGATTTGATTTAAAAACTATTTTTTTTTCATCAATGTGTGAAGCACTCTACAGTTTGAGCATAGAACAATGTTGTATTACATCCAGAACAATCCAGAGAATAGCAGATGTGTTACAGGAAGGACATGCACTTTCACAACTTAAAATAGGTATGTGCAGATTTATAAGCAGATGGTTCAACCTAATAATGGTTTTAAAATTCATGTTTTTTCATTCTCTTTTTGTAGGGAAAAACAGCCCTCTTTCTGGGAATAGCATGGTTAACCTTTTAGGCAAACTTACCAAATTGACGAGGTTAGTTTTGAAGGAAAGGAAAATTTAATGTTTTGACAATGACTATTGACTAATATTGTATTTAAAAATGTGCTTGCTATACAGTTTTTCAGAACTTAGCATGACTGGTATTAAGTTGAACAACAGCATAATAGAGAGTCTTTGTCAACTTGTAAGATCTGCAAATATGTCCAATCTGATGCTTGGGTCAACAAATATGGGAGATGTAAGTTAAAATTATCCTATTTAAGTTTTTAACAATAAGGTTGAATTCCTTAATTCTGATTTGTTTAGTTTTGGTAGGATGGAGCCACACAGGTGATAAAAGCATTATTTGATGGTCCTCAAGAGTTGGTAAAACTCGATTTATCTTCTTGTAGGCTCAATATGAATTTTACACAGCTATGTGCAAACATTGAACTTATAGATGGAATTCTGGAGCTAAATTTTGGCGGAAATCCCCTCGGGAAAGAGGTTTTTGCTATTCTTGATAAATCTTTATTAGTCTTTAAATTGTCGACTTGTCCTATTAGTGACTGTTGCATTTGCTTTTAGCATTGTTAATTTGTGATCAAATGCATCAACATCTCAAACTGGAATCCTACTCAATCATTTTTCTTTTTGTGATGT
The DNA here is from genome assembly GCA_001185155.1 of Zostera marina. Classification (NCBI taxonomy): domain Eukaryota; kingdom Viridiplantae; phylum Streptophyta; class Magnoliopsida; order Alismatales; family Zosteraceae; genus Zostera; species Zostera marina. Next base: position 361,071 of record LFYR01002048.1, read on the forward strand.
GTATTAGCATATCGGCGAAGTTTTGATAATCTTACTAACATTTCATTTCATTTGTGTATTGCTTTTTGCTTCCTTATTAGAATTGCCCTGCAATATCTTCACTTCTCGCCAATCCCAAATGCTCCCTCAAAGTTATTGTTCTGAACAATTGTAGGCTTGGTCTGTCTGGGATTTTCTATATAATTCAAGCACTGAAAGGTCAGAACACAAAGAAAGTGTAAATTCACACCTGTTTGCTTTCTGAATCTTTTGTTTATTTATGTAACATTTTTCATTTAAATAATTTCCATTATGTTTCATTCAGAGAACAAAACTCTAGAAGAAATCCATGTTGCAAACAATGTTGATTTGACCCAAGAAGAATCATTGCAATGTGATGATGACATGGAAGTTCCTGATAGTGAGGATGATGATGAACTTACAAAGACAGACCGTGTATCATCTGTATCAGATGGTAATCGTGCAAGTTCTACTATTGAAGAGCTTTCAGTAGTCTTTGCCTCATCAGCCAATCAGCTACGGTATCTCGATCTTAGTTGTAATGGGTTATCTAAAGAAAATGTGGAAACTCTCTATAATGCATGGTCTTCTCGGTATGGTCTTTCAGCACGGAAACATGTTGAGGAGAAGACAGTTCATTTTTCAGTAGATGATGATGATGGGAAGAAGTGTTGCGACATAAAACCTTGTTGTCGAAGAGATTGAAATTCTCACTCACTTGTCATTACTCATTGTTTGTATTTTTTATTTATAGTATGAAAAACGAAACATGATATTCTACCTTCATAAAAGATGCTTTAATAATTTGTTAAATAATTTTGTCTGAAATTTCCTTAATCTTTTTTGTTTACTTACGTATTATTCATAGGATTGGGAGTGAGAGAATCTCATTTATCAGTCTTTAGTTTGGAATTCAAGTCTTATTTATTTATTAATGAAAATAATTATTTGTTGCTATTAACATTATACATTTATACTTAACAATCAAATCTATAAGTTGAAGTTTTCCTACCGAGGTGCGCTCCCCCCTTGCAGACAAAAGAACCCTAGCGAAGTGAAGTTCGCTCGTTCGCCCTGTGCGAACGAGCGAGCAAACAAGCAACCATGGGGCAAGGAAATGTCAGATTGCGAACGAAGTGAAGGCCAGTCTGACCGCGAGCGAAGTGAAGGCCTGTCAGCGAGCGAAATCGCGAGCGAAGGCCGGTCCCTGACAGCGAGCGAAGTGAAAGCCTGTCAGCGAGTGAAGGCCGGTCACTGACCGCGAGCGAGCGTGGCGGCGATTGACCGAGAAAGAGTGACTGGAGGAGAGCGAGCGAGGTCACCCCAGATCAGCTGCACTCCACGCCTTGTCTCCAGATCAGATCTCCTCCCTTAACTCTTTTTTAACTGGATCGAATGACCTCGACTCCACGCCTGACTACAAACGAGCGAACACCCAGTGACCGCGAGCGAGATCATTTCGCGAGCAAGATCCTTCTGCGAGCAACAGTTCACCCACCTCCTGCAGGATCACGTCCACTTCCGGCGAACGACAGATACAACTATCAGAAGATAAGAGGAAATCTCGCTATTGGTTTTTGACCTACCAGCCGAGGACTAGCACGCTACATCTATTTCAAACATCTTATCTATTTTTTGTTGTTTACTTAATTGGTTTTGTAATCTCTTTATTTTCTATTTAATCTAAATCGCCTTTAAAAAAAATCTATAAGTTGTTATCTTTGATATCCTCTAATCAGTGATTAATTTTAATTACCATCTGTAAACTGTAATTAATTAATAACGTGCGCGTGCGGTTCAAATCTAATTTTTTAATTTTCAAACATCGAATCAAGTCATCAATCTTCTGCAGAAGTTAGGCATGTGTAAGTTGTTGGGTGTCATCATTCATTAAAGATCTTAGATTCATCAACTCCTCAACAATAATAAGTGAAAGATGGCATTGAACATACATATCTACCAACTATAAAAATCAGCATTCATGAGATACTTACTTATTACTCATAAATTGATTCAAATATAGGAAATATGGAAATATTCTATACGGGCAATGCAATTAAAACCAGGTTAGTCAGATTGAATATCAATTCATGTAATTTAGTATATTATTACAATTCCTTAATTATTTTTAAATTTATTATAAATGATACTCAAGGCAACAAGGAACTATATATATATATATATATAGGATTTCCTAATTTCCTATATATATGTAAATAATGGAAAGAATTCTTATGAATCCTAATTTCCTATATATATTTACTAATAAAATCTTACCCATTAATTAGAGGGATCTTCTTCTAATTTTATGAATTCAAGGAAGGGAAAAAATTCTAAATCGAAATCTACACATCATTATCTATCGTCCATTCCCAATTTCATTGAAGTTGAAGTATGAACGTAGGACTAAAATCGAATCCGATATTGAAATTTTGGTCTCTCCCTACTCATTTTCCTTCCACTCACGTAGTCACGTCTATCATCTTTGAATTTATCAAGTATTATTATTGACTCACTCCTACAAGTCTGCAACGTTGATCGGTTTACAGAGTATGTATATTAATTATATGTAGTTATAATGACCAACAATTAAAAATTAGCTAGACGTCGATAAAGGAATACAAGATGTAGAAGGAAATTAATGTCGTTTTTGTTTTTCTATAAATAAAACTACACCACTCCTCATTCCTTGTGTATATATGGTAGGTGAGCTGCTGCGGTGAAGTCACCAAAGGAATTAAGTGCGGATCCAAAACTGAATATATCATGGGCAGAGAAACAGCTAACAATGGTGGTGAAACCGACGCTAGATCGATGGAAGAAGATTTGGAAGCTTCGAATCACAACATACAAGTACCATATAGATCGACTCAATTCCTGCAGAAGGTACGCACATAAATTTTCAGTATATTTCTGTGCTGTGTGCCTGTGTGTATGCATGCACATAAGTTTTCCTTCCAAAGATTCATAATTTTTCTTCCTTTACTGAAAATTGGTGTCTGGACTTTGTGCGTGCAGTTAATAGCAGAATTGTTTGGAACTTACTTCCTTATCTTTGCTGGATGTGGATCTGTCACTATAAACGAATTGAAAGGCACCATTACATTTCCAGGAATAAGCATCGTTTGGGGACTTGCCGTCATGGTCATGGTGTATGCCGTGGGCCACATCTCCGGAGCTCATTTTAATCCTGCGGTAACTATCGCTTTTGCTTCGTGTGGGAGATTTCCATGGAAACAGGTATGCTAGTATGCTACCCCAACTAACCTTTCAGATCGACAATGGTATTAAATCACAACTTTAATGTTATTTGTAGGTGCCACTTTATGTCTTAACACAAGTATTAGGCTCTACTCTTGCTAGTGGCACGTTGAGAATGTTATTTGACGGTAAGCCTGAGCACTTCGCTGGGACGATCCCAACAGGTTCTGATGTACAGTCCTTAATCATTGAGTTTATCATCACATTTTACCTCATGTTCGTGATCTCTGGTGTGGCGACTGACAACAGAGCTGTATGCTTGTTTTCCTCATACCAATATACAAAATAAACAATGTTTGGTATGCGGCCAATTTTGTTTGCCGTCAAAGATTAATCACGATTGTCATTCCCACTTTTTATGGCTGCAGATTGGAGAATTGGCTGGGCTGGCAGTAGGTGCAACGGTAATGATCAACGTCTTTGTCACTGGGTATATCTACAAAACAATCACATCACATTTTCTTTTCGTCCATTATAATGATAATTGAAGATAGAAGGTAAATTCCCCTTTAATTTACCTTAAGAGTGCTTCTGCATTCCAGGCCGATCACAGGCGCGTCAATGAATCCAGCAAGGACACTGGGACCGGCTATCATCGCAGTTCGATTTGAAAGCATATGGGTCTACATGGTAGGACCGATCAGTGGAGCAATTCTCGGAGCATGGACCTATAATCTTATGCGTTTCTCCGACAAACCCTTGCGTGAGATCACAAAGAGTACATCATTCTTAAAGAGTATGAGAAACAGTTCTACCAACTAAAACCATGAGGCGCAACTGCACAAGGGAAAAGAAAAAAGATTTGATGAATGGCTGAATTTCTCATACATAATATAAAGAGCTTGCTCGTACCTTTTTCTTCTTTAACAATGTGTATGTTGACTTGTTGAGATTCTTATTTCTGTACCCTGTGCGACTGTGTTATCCCAGTTAATCTAATACGACAATCTTTGAAGAAGACTGAGTGATTCTAAAATGAACATTTAATATTTGAATAATATCAATGTCAGGACTAGGAGGACTCAGAGGAGTCCAATGATACCATAAAACGATTACATTGCCAAAGGAAAAAAAATACTTAAACAACCACCATCTTCAGATTTCATCCCTTCTTCGCACCACCCTTGACATAAAAAGTGGCCTAAAACACAACAGAACAATCAACAGATCAAAAATAAAGAAGCTCATACCAATCCAAATGAACAACGTCCTCCTCCATTTCCATACGATATTCTTAAACAGAGGAAGCTCTGATTCAAGTTTTATAGATGCAGCATACAGTTCAGGAATACCACTTCCAGCCTTATACTCTGCTCTTCTATCAATGAAGACTCTTACACATAATGTTGGATCTTCTTTTTCGGTAAAAAATTTCATTTCCAATTTTACATATTGTGACTCAGATGAATATCCTACCAGGAGAGAACCACTCCTGAGAGCAGTCTCCAAGAAGCGAATTACAGAACTTTTGTACTTCAACATACAAGGATGACTTGAGCTACCACTAACTTTACCATTCACAGTCAAAAATTCTGCCCGTACCTGTTAATCAGTACACAAAACGATATGAATTGCAGCCAAAAATTGTTGAATGTTAAAAAAAACATATTCAGTTCAAAATCGAGCATTGCATGTGAAGTTTTAAAGATTTAATTGCCTGAAATATTCCCAGCTTCTGGTTATATTCCGACTCTGGTAACATAAAAAACACAGTCAGCTGCAACTTACGACCCATAGGTATTTTACGACAATTTTCGATATTCCCCTTCACAAACTCGACTCCACATTCAAAATCCTGACAAGAAGTTACTGGTACCATCGCAACCGGACTGTCCTGGGTAAAATCAAACACCAAATCCCTCTTTAACTCGAACGGCTCTTCAACAATGTATCGCATCACCAAACTCCCAAGTAACAAAGCCGACAAAAAACACCCAATTAGCACGAAAAGAACACATAAGGACCAGAAACACGCCCAAGCGATCCTGATCGCCAGTTCCCCCAAAGGTTTCTGTCTTTCCCCCCATTCGACCAAAGACGGGACAAACCTATCTCTGAAAATAATAAAACCCCTTTCGAACCCATGATCCCTCACGCTGTTTAGAAATCTAAACGGATCATTTAATACACTGGCAATTAAAAATGGGAAACGAAATAGAAATTTAACGCATGCTAGGAGCAGATCGATCTGGAATAATACTATTTTTATCAGGAAGTCAACTATGAGAAACAGCAAACTCGAAGAATCCTGCGATTCAACACCAATGGGGCGGCCTGATGCGATAATCCCAGAGATAGGCGAATCGTTTACGGATGTTTCTACTGCCCGAAGGTGACGACGGCGGCGGCGAATAGAATGCACTCGATTGACTTCCTCCGGATGGGAATTAGAGACGGAAGGGCGGGATTCTTCTCTGGCATCGAAGACGGTTTTTGGAGTGGATGTTGCAGTTTCCAAAAAATTCGATTTCTCCATCGAGAAAGAGGGCAAAGAACCGAAGATGAATGATTGAATGGATAATTGACAAGTTGACAAAAAACGATATTTTTGCTTTTATGTTTTTAGTTTAAACTTAAAATTTGTAATAAAAAGTTATGAACTTATGATGACGTGGAAATACGGAATGATGCATGATGTGACGTGGCAAAAAAAAAAGGATAAATAAATTCTAGGTATAAAAAAATGGGGTTGCCTTTCACACTCCCTGTTAGTTAATTCACATCAGGGAGATAAAGACGTCGAAGTATCGTTGCCCAGCCAGTGATTAGGGTTCAATCCAGTCATTTTTGCCGATTTGACGACGTTTTCATCGTCTTCGTAATCAACATGAGGGCCCGATTGTTGGTGTTCCCAATCAAGGGCAGGAATTGGTGTTTCTCAAGGTCTGTCGACAAAACCACCATTCCGACCACATCTTCTTCAACCGCACCTCTCACACTCAAGGATCTCTGGAAAAAGATCATATCCAGCACCGGATCGCTTCAGAACAACGCGGAGATCGTCGTTGATTTCGCATCCGACAAGGTCTGCTGGTCTGTTGGACAATTTCTTTAATTTTTGATATCAATATTTTCTTCTTTCCATTGTTGTTATTAGATGAATACGGCGTGGGAGAATTTGGAGAAGGCGCCAGAGGGCACTGTGAAGAGTAGGGTCCATGGGTAATGTTTCTCATTTTAAATTATTTTTTGGAGAGGTGTTTTGTGTTGATTTTGGATAGATTTGCAGTGTGGGATTGAAACTTTTGTCACGAGTTAAACCATCTGAGATACTCTTCAAGTCTATATCCAAAGACGTTACAAGGGTGGACATCACATACCCTGCCAGGTTTGATTTTAGGGTTTCTTTAATGTTGTTTAAAGCTGTATTAATTTTAGAGACGACAGCTCCACTGCTACATCAGAAAACAAATGAAAAACTATATTTCACAAAATATGATCATAGAAATGTCACATTCACGAATCATCATAGATCATAGTGGATTTTATGGAGCCAATGTACTATTTTTTTTAAACGTGTTAAGATTTTGTTTAATCTAGAAAGAAGCTTGCTTTTTATACAATAATGATTAATACATCATTTGCTTTTTCTGCATTTGTACCTTCCTTTTAGATGTAATATAATATTGTTTATGCAGTTTTCATCCGCGCATTGTGCGTCGGCGCTTGCGACTTGTTGCTTTGAGGTACATATATATTCATTACTTGATGGCTCTTCGAATTTGAGGACATCATATCCTTAGCGTCACACTGTCGTATCTACACATTGTTTGCAACAGAGGGTCTATCGTTCATAGGAGATATTTCTACGCTTCACTTACTTTATTGCCGTTTTCATGTGCTTTATCTGTAAGTGCAATATTAAACATTCGTTTTCATTTTTTTATATGAAAAATGTTATACTTTTGTATTTATATCCCTTTTCCAGTTTCCTCTATTACATTTTGTGGCTTTGTGCATTATATATTCATATATATCTTTACAATAATACACTTGAAAATCAAACTGGTTATTCCTACGAGAATTGAGAAATCACTTGAAAAATTCTTGTTCGATTATTTTTATATGTAATATTTTATAATTCAAAACTGGTTGTATTGGATGAATTTATTATTTTGAAGATCGAGTGGTAAATGACATTTTTTATAATAGCAAATGACATTTCTTCCTTGATTTAACATGAATTTTTGTGTTGTTGCCAGGTGCTTCCACTGCCTAATGTACCCTTTTTTTGGGTCTTGTTCCGTGTTTATTCTCATTGGAGAGCTCTTCAGGTATTACCGTATTTGCAATGTTTTTTTGTATGATAGAAATAACCAGTGGGATAATATGGGTATTTAGCTATTTGCCATCACGCTTTATCTGAATCATTTCATAATTATATGACGCCATTAGTTTGTGAGTCATATTGTTATTACTTTTGATTTTTTAGGGAAGTGAGCGGCTTCTTGCTCTAGTTTCTGATTGTTCTTGGTCAAGGAGTTCACTTATTAGTGAAAAAACTGGAATCAACTTTGGGAATACTACAACCTCACAGGTTCCCTGGGTTAGTATTTTCAACTTTGTGATTGTCTTTTTTCTCTATTGACCAGCTATTTTTTCCAGATAGTAAATTTGATATATTCATAATTTCATATCCATGTGGATTCTTAGCTGCTACCATGTGGATTGCAGAATGCTCAGTATAATTCATCATTGTTTTTTTGCATCTCTAATAGTCCATCGTTTAGTTCCTCATTTTATTATATTTTGATCACATTAGACTCACAACCACACCTGTATGTTACTGCGATTCAATTTAAAGTATTTTGGTTTTATAAAATCATCTTCAAAATTTGACTCTTTTGTAAAAGGATCTGCAACCCTCTGAAGAACTAGGGAAGCTTCTCGTTGGCATAAAAGAAGATGATGGCCTTAGTAATTGTGCTCTGTCAAAGATCTGTCTACAATATCATTTGGACATGACGAATGTATTGAAGTACAAAACATCATTGTAATTGCTTGCCTCTACCGTCATCACACCAGTCCAATTCACAAAGTTTATTTAGGTGGGGGTGTTTTTTCACATTTGATTTTTTTGGTAAACGATTAAATCAATAAGAGAAATGATGGGATTTTCATTTTAGCAAGTAAACAAGCTGTGCTAAGAATTTTGTATTACTAAAAGATTCTGTTATTTAACACAAAGTATTCAAATAATACATTTTTTATTGGGTATTTACCTTTTCTTTCTTATATTGTTCCCTGTTGTTCCCTAAAGATAAAGAAAACTCTCTTTCTTACATATGAAGATGCTACAAACTCTAACATAAAAATAGAACGTATTATTGGAAGAAAAAGCTTTCAGGCTATTTCCTCCATTAACAATATAACATTGTAGAAGAAAGAAAATACAAGTTCTAGATTGCTGCCGATCCCACCCATCACTATCCATTCAAACGGCCCCGTGTTATAATTTCTGAAAACAAAATCTTTCCAACCAACTATTCATTCAAGCTTCAGAACATGTCATGGACGTCTGCACCATCAATGCCACCAGCATCACCTGTCTTGTTAATTGTCCCCATCCGTTTATTCATATTTGCTTGTTGAACCAGACGAACCAGTGCTTGAACAACTTCTGACATTGGCGGTCTGAATTCTGGCTCCGACTATTTCATATTAGAAGATAGATAAATATCGTTAGAACTTCACCCAACTGATTCAAGAAATCAGAGAGATACTAGTTATGGTTATTTATTTACCTGGACACAGAGAACAATGACATCAACAAATCGAGAGAGTGATTTTGCAGGGTAAAGACCCTTCATCGATGAATCGACCATCCTGTCCAAAGCATCAATGTCGTGAAGCTGAGGTGTGGCCCATCGTACCAAAGATTGTTCAGGTCTTTGTCTTGTACTATTGAAACAAGTTCAAAAGAACACTCAGATTATCAGAGAACATATCAAAGGGAATAATAACTCAATCAACACAAAATATCCTATTATTTACCTGTCAAATGGTTTGCGTCCAGTTAAAAGTTCTAACATAATGATTCCAAAACTGTATACGTCACTCTTTAGATTATATTGACCAGACATCGAAACCTCAGGTGCAGCATATCCTGAACCTAGGTCTAGATTGAAGACCTGAAATAATACACAGTAATTTAAATTCAAACCTGATAAGTATTTTATTAACTCATCAAAAACATATAGTATTTTGCTTCTTTTTTTCATCACCTGGTATTCTGCATTAGGAACGATGCTAGACAATCCACAATCTGAAAGATGAGGATTAAGTTCCATATCTAGTAAAATATTCGCCGATTTGATATTTTTGTGGATTATAGAAGGTGAACAATTTTCATGTAGATACCTGGATCGATTATAATCAGAATTTCAGAATAGACATTTCAAAAAAAATATTACCAATTCATTTCAAATGATCAGCGTATTTGAAATCCATACAGATAGCAGATTATTAGATTTACTTACTCTAGTGCCCGTGCGGTACCCAATACTATCATGACTCGGGTGTTCCAGGTCAGCGGTTTGCTGTATTCATCTGCTAAATGTAACAAATCGTACAAAGAACCATTTTTGTGAAATTCATACACAAGCAAGTGTTGCCCATGCTCGGAACAATAGCCAACTAGTTCAGTCACGTTTGGATGATGTAATCTGGCAACGTTAGACACTGTTTCCATGAAAGTTTTAGTTGCTTGAGTGGGTAAAGAAGAAGAGTTTATTTTCTTCACAGCTAAGACCTAAAAGCAAACAGAAAAAACTGTGTAAATTATTTTTTAATAAAATATTCTGCAAAATAAGTTTGAATATGTTTTTTTAGAATACCTTCCCATCATCGAATTGTGCTCTGTAAACACGACCAATATACCCCTCTCCTACAAGATTTTCTATACTGAAACTCCCCGTAGCCATCTGGAGGTCTCCTACTGAATACACGGTTGCATTTATCGGAGCAGGTTTGCCAGTTACAACAATGGGTGTATTTAATTTATCGCCATTATCTTTGCCATCAAATGAATTGATCCGAACAAGAGGAATGGGCTTCATATCAATTGGTAGGGGTGTCTCCACTGTCACCATCTCATTGGGTATTTGGATGGACGTATACTCTGCAAAATCAACCACTACAACAATGAAATTGCGTACAAAAAACCCGACAGATAATAAAATTTCATTATTATTCAAAACATCACACCATCAGATTAGAAGAAATATGAAATTGAAAATTAGTACCATTGGTTTCATTGGAAGAAGCAAGAGGAGCAAAATGCCCAGTCGGTTCTGGCTTTTCCATAACTGTAGATTTCTTTCTCTTCCTTTTTATCAGGAAAAATATTAAAATTGAAGCCACAACAAGCACTGATATAACTATACCAGCTATTGCTCCAGCACCAATACTAGATTTACTCCTGCCTCCATCACCAGAATTGGGTTCATTGGTAGGAGGTTCGTGATTGGGTTTCGGTTTTGGACTCGGAGGTGTTGAAGATGGTGGCGGCGGTGGTGCAAGTCCAGTATTCCATGGATTTCCATCACTCCTGTAAATTTGAATACCTCCATAAGCAACTCGTATCAAAGTAATTGATTTCATTCACATTCATATTCCACACTTACAAAAAATTCTTATTCTTTTTTAATTTATCCGGTATCCAACCATTAAAACGATTGTTTTTGATATTCCTGATGGCAATCGATACAGGAAAGAAATGTTGTCAGATAAAATAAATTAAATCCAGCTAACATATTTTCTTAAATGAAATCAGTCACTCACACATTTTCAAGTGGAAGATTTGCAAGAACATTAATAGACCCCGTGAACTGGTTGTTTTGCAGAAACCTAGACATTTCAAATGACAAACAGATTTATAGATATGTTGTGAAATTTACTAAAATAAACTTTGAATACTAACTAATCTGTCTTACAATTCGGTCAAACTTGCGAGCTTGCTAAATGAGTCGGGTAAGTTGCCTGTGAAAGTATTGTCAGAGAGGTCTCTGCAGTATAAATGGGAATGAAATAAGATATCATAAAGTACCGATATAGAAGTATGGCAGAGGCGCAAGGCAAGTCAATATATCAAGAATAAAAACAAACATATCTTACAGTGTGGATAGTTTAACAAGTCCACTGAACATGTCACTTAAGGAACCCTGAATTTGATTCTGTGCTAAATTTCTGCAATGATTACCACAATACAGGGCAGGTATTATGAAATGACCATGAAAGGAAGAAAAAAATATAGTGTTTGGGAAAAATAAGACTCACAGATATGTAAGTGATGTCATTTGAGAAATTGAGTAAGGAAGATTTCCACCAAATCCATTTCTAGATATATCCCTGTTAATCGATTGAGAAAACAGTAAACCAATAATGGAATGGAAAAAAAAAGGTTTTGCAAAAGGAAGGCATTGATAGTTAGAAAATTACAATCGTTGAAGATTTGGAGGAAGTTGGTATGGCAATTGAATCCCAACTCCGATATTGTTATTGCTGACATCACTACACCCATCGCACAGAAGTACAGAACCATATGATCACGACAACTATTATCTGAATAATGTCAAGAATAAGCCTTGCAAGATTGTGAATCTCAAGAACTTACAAGTTCGTTAGAGAAGTCAATTTATCCAATTCATAACCAAATGATCCAGTAAGGCCTAAACCCGGCAGCTTGCTGTTGTGATTGGAGTGGACATAGAAAGATTCAAACGAACGGTTGGAAATTTGGAATAGAAGGAGAAAAAAAAACAATGAAATGAGTGTTTACATTTCGGAAACCCGAGAACCAGAGCATGTAATGCCTTTCCACGGCTGACATGGATCACCTCCATTAGATGTCCAACCAGTTAGTTGCGATGGAAAATTGAGACTGGTAAACAAATTGTTTAAAACAGAGACTGCAAGAAGAAGAAACAAGCATGAGGCAAATGATGACGATGATTGTTATAATTAACCCTAAAAAAACTAAACGAAAAAGAAAAGATTTGGATGCGCAACTCTCAAAAGCTTTAATATGAAGTAATTCATGTAGATAAGTGAGTATTTTGAGAGGCATCAGATCTACTATGATCGATAAACTGTGTGTTTCAGAAATGAGTTCTTTACTGTTTATATAAACCAAAGATGTAATTTTGGAAAGAAGAAAGAAAAAAGAAAGAAGGTGAAGTCATACATGCCGTTGTAGGGATGGAAAAAAGAATAATACCGTCAGTTCCATCCGTGACGCAATCGGTAGGAGGAATTAGAACCCATGTCGAAATGCAAAATAGGAGAAACCCAAGCCGCCAAACCATCTTGTAATCTAATCTAACCTTATCTAGGTCATCGTCTGAAATGGATCCGGTCTTGGGCAGAATCAACGAGTTGCGGCAAACGCACTGAGACGAGAAGAAGATGGGAAGAACAGAAAGCTGTTATTCGATCGATCGATCGATCGATCGATTGATGAAAACAGTAGTATTATAGCCGTTCCAGTGATTTCCAAGAAAGAAAATCGCATCTGCTGTATTCCTCCCCTCTTCTTGTCTCTTTTTTCCCGTTCTTGAGTCTGCTGTAGGTGCAGCACGGGAGACTACAGACGGAGGTGAATAATCCTGAAAAAGTAGCTGTGCAAATTTGCAACACGTAGATTGAGAAAAAACAAGAATACAAAACCCGATAAATAATAAAATCTATATTTAATTCCCTTTCCCATAAATCAAAAATCATAATCCCATTACGTATTATTTAATTAATTAGATTCGGAGATTGGTGTTGAAGTGAACTGATTAAGTGTTAACTGTCTTTCTGTTACTGACTTAAGTCTTTGCTTTAGATTAAAAAAAGGACGAAGATGGAAATAGCCGTTCTATGCATACACGTCATTCATCTCGATTCGCGATTTCTTGTTTCTGACCGATGGATCATTTTATTATTTACTAATCAATCAATCAATCCAAAATTGTTGTTGAATAAAATATTTATTTATTTATTTATTTGGCACTGTAAGGTGTTCAAAGTACATGCAAAGCAGCAATAGTAAATAGATTTGATTCTCTTTTATTAAATTAACAAATTAATCAAATTAATTATACGAAAACTTAATTAAGAAAAAGTAATTAATCGTTACACGGGTTGGTTCTCTGTCGGCATTAGATGAATCTGAGTTTCCAACTTTTCACACAATCGACCGATAAAAGACGACAGCTGTTAAAAACTGTGAGAAAATTCCACGTGTCAGGGACCAAGCAATTAAATATCCCACTAAATTTATGTCTGAATCGAATTTTTTTTTCTTTCGTTTTCCAACGGCGATTTATATTAAAAGTAAAATAAAAAGAATTACAATCTACGATAATAAGAAAGATAGACAATTAATTAAACAACTAAAAGTACGATAGGATGTGTGAAATAAGTATAACTTGTTAATCCTCGGCTTGTAGGTCAGTAACCAATAGCGAGACTTCCTCCCACCTTCTGATAGTTATGTCCTCCAAACTTAACCTATGCGTTTTTTTAAATATGCGATAATCATAGATAAACACATGATGAAACACATGATGGAGAGTAGAAAAGTGGATGCTTTTTAAGATCTAGAGTTCAACATGTTATTAAATTTTGAGTACGATATGATTAAATCGTTGCTTGCAATAATTGAAGAAGAAGAAAATTGAGTGGGAGTCTCGAGCGAACTGACTCAGACTGCTCATCTATTTGCTTGTTTGTATTATATTTATACATCTTTGGACGGTAATTGGTAGAACGTAGTCTAAATTAATTTAAAATTACCCATTTATTAATTTTGATGCTAGCTTCTTTATTAGACTCTCATTTTATTTTTTGTTTGCAAACCCAGCGAATCTCCTTTACACCGACAAATCGTGACCCACTTTTACTATTTGGGGGTGGACCAACGATTTGAAACCCTCTCTATCCCTATCCCTATCCCTATTTGGGGAGGAAAAAAAAAAAAGATATATATCAATACCGAGCGTCCAATCTCTAGATTAAATCGTGACTGTCCATTTATAGTAATATTTGTTTGTTGTACATAATTTGCAGAAAACGCATCTCTTTTCTCTTGTGTTGTGTGTCCCATGTATAATACCGACAACTATTTCATTTCCTTCTATATCTCTCACACTTATTCCAAATCCCTCTCCTCCCAGAATGTTTTCCTTCCACTGTCTTCACATTCCGTTAACGCCACCGCCGGTCAAGGTTCTTCATATTCGCGCAGACAAACGTCGGCTGGTGGTCATGTCTCACAAAATTTCTGTCGACAGAAAGGAAGTTTATCTTTCTTATCGTGTGATTTTGTATCATATTTTTCTTATTTCATATTTATCTATCGTATCTTCTTTAAAACCTTTGTTTATCTTTAATTACTCTGTCACTATTTATTACCCATCTACTTAGTAGACAGAATAAAAAGGTTAATTATAATTCTTGCTACTCTTTTTGTAGATATATTAATGGACTAAGCATTTATTTTTCCTATTTTGTGTTTTTCTAATTGTTTCCCCCAAAATTCATTTGGATATATATAAGAAAGATCATCCAATTATTAGTTTTATTAATGTTTTCCAAATTTTATTCCTCAATCTTAGGAAGCGATTTAAAAAGATCGTGTGCGAAAATTTATCTCAGGAAGTAGGGTTTATCCACTAATATTTAAAGATTAATGGATTCCATATGGAAAATTGAAAGTATTCTCGGTTTTACAGACGACAAGTCTATTCCTGGAATGCCGGACGGTACTTGTTCACAGACGACACGTCCGTCTCTCGCTTTCACATTTTCTATATGACATCAGGGCACATTTTCTGTATGACATCAACTCCTCTATCGGTAGAGGTATGGGTCTTCCAGTACGATCCCCGCGATTGAACTCACCACCGTCCTTCCAAACAGTAATCAATGGAGTGCGTCAAATCGGACAACACCTGGAATCGCGGAGGGATATCATCATCGGAATCACGGCGACGGAACTGAATCACGGTGTTTCACGAATTGGTTGATAACAGAACCGCTATTGCGCAAATTGCGATTCCGTCGCGATTCCACAATTTTGTTATAACGCATCGCGGTTCCAGGTCAGAATCGCGGAATCACCATCACGGTACAGAGGTAAGGAGGTTCTGCAATGTAAATATAACCGGCCGGACTGACTACCCGGATTCATAAATGTAACCGGCCGGTGATTCCGCAGAACCCCCATCGTGGTGATTCCATGGAATCGCAGTTCCGTCTTCCATCCATGATTCCACGGAATCGACATTCCTACACAACACAACATCTGTCGAGCTTCACGTAGAAATTGGACAGCCAGACGTGGCACCTCACGGGATATGTATCTTTCCAAAAACGCGTCCTATTTTTTTTATAGGTTCTTTTATTTGCTTGTTTGGTACTTGGTAGGTATGAAACCATTTTCGACGGTTGTCAACTTATGATGACTGCGAATGAAACATGCAAATTAATATTCATTGAAATATGAAAAATAAGACGTGTGCGTTAGGTCAGGTCAGGTAGTTAGTTGCGTATAATATATACTTAATATGATCGTATTTGACTAAAAGGTGGTATATTCACAATTTCACATGGGGCGGCAATAAAGTCAAATTTAATCCGTGTGAGAAAGGAGAGTTTTTTTGACTTTGGTAATTTAAGTCCAATATGAAACAACTCACTTCAATAATCTTCTTCTACACGTCTTCTTCATTTCATTTGGGTTCTTCCCATATATATTTATGCCACCATCGATAATTTGATTCTGACTTTGGTTCTCAATTCTCCCCCCCCCCTAAATACCATGCTCAACATCTTGGTAGTGGCGATCATCTTCTTCTTCTCGGTTTCTGTATTCGTAATCTTCCTTCATTTCTACGCCAAGTGTTTCTGGGACGTCAGACGTCCTCCCGGCGTTCATGCGAGACGTCGAATTGTTGTGTTCGAAGCTACTAATCATGAGGAGTGCTCCACGTCCAAGGGGCTTGACCCATCAGTCATCCGATCCCTCAAAACCGTCGTCTACAAATCTACAGATGCTGATCGTTTGGACTGCGCCGTTTGCCTCTCTGACTTTGAAGATGATGAGACGATGCTCTTGCTGCCTCAATGTAACCATGGCTTCCATGTCGACTGCATAAACATGTGGTTCTTCTCTCACTCCACCTGCCCACTCTGTCGAAACACCGTGGTTAGTGACGGCATTTCGTCGATTCATAATAATAATAATATCGCCTCCACGGAAATGTCGGAAAATATGTCTTCGATATTGGGAAGAGGAAATAGCGATACCGATGGAATCGACGGAGCACCGAGCACGTCGAGAGAGGAGGGGGTGTTGATGATTGACATACCGAGAAGAGTGGTCTCCGAGGATGATTTTAAGTCTCCATCTTCATTAGTTGGAACGCCGATGTCGGCACTGCGGAGGTTCTTGAGTAGAGAAAAGAAGCCGTCTTCTTCTTCATCTTCTCCTCTTCCTCCTAACGCTTCCAATTCTTGTTGTAGCAGCCCACGTGGCGGTGATATCGAGCAAGGTCACAAATTTGACCTGTAAATATCTATTTTATTTTATTTTATTTTATTTTTCCGTTGTCTAGTTAATCAAAGTTCAACTAAACAGATAATTTTTATTTACTTTTTTACCTTATCCAAAAATTCAACTCCAATTAACTACCCATTGACTAATAACATTTTGATTTTTTTTAAAGTATTGTTTATTGTATTTAGTTTGTGTTTTGATCTGTTTTAATTTCTTGAACAACCTAGTTGTTAATTTGTGTTTAATGGATATTTTTTACTTAATCAAAAAATTTCATCCAATATAAGTTTTACCCAAAAACTCAGCCCCACAGTCTCCTCTGTATCCTTAGTCCTTTCTGGTGATCGCCGGCCTCTCTCCTCTGTATCATAGATTCATAAGTGATGACGATCACGAAAGTGGGATCGTGCAATGGAAGAAATAAATGTTGAAGTAATTTCTTTATTAGAAAAAACAACACGCAAGCAAGTATTTTCACAATGTAAAAGAAAAACATGTAAGGTGTTTGAAACAATGTCAGAACCAAGTAACGTAACAAAAAGACCGAAAAGGATACCGAGAGCGAGTGATCACACTGGGAGCGGCCGGAATCCACCAGCTGATGATATCTGGATTCCACCAGGAGCATTAGAGAGAATCTTGGAAGAGGAAGATAGTAAAGAAAAAGATTGGATAATACCTGTAGCAAGTAAATCATCCACCTCTATTGCTTTGGCCGTCCTCTCTTAAATAACACTCTCCTTCCTTCAGTTGGTTAGTAACGACTAACCGATCTTGCCTCTACTGGAATCGGTTGGGTATTCGTTCCAGCCTCTGTCCCTACATCAGACGCCCTTTCTCTGACGGCATTCGACCTCGAATGTTCGAACTCCAACCCATCGTTAGGTGGAAAGTATTTCCGAAGGTCAGCTACATTAAACGTTTTTGAAATGTTGAATTCTTCGGGAAGATCGACGATATATGCATTGTTGTTTATCTTTTTAATAACTTGGCAAGGTCCGAAGTTTCGATTCTGTAATTTAGTATAAGTGCCCATCGGAAAACGTCCCTTTTTAAGATGAACCATAACATCCTCCCCTTTCTCGCCCACTCTTTGTATTTTTTTATATTTTTTTCTAAATTTTCTTTTACCAAATTCTGAATTTCTGTAAAACTGTTCACCAGTTCCGTTACCTCCGGTATCACACTATCGTGTTTTGTTAAATCATTTGGGGTCCTTGGCAATGTGTCATATACAACTTGAAATGGGGCTACTTCGGTAGTTCTATTTACTGCCAAATTATATACAAATTCTGCTTGTGCGAGCACGGTATCCCACTGTCTTGGTTTTTCATTGACCAACACTGGTAACAATGATCCCAACATCCGATTGACGACTTCGGTTTGGCTGTCTGTTTGCGGATGACATGTCGTGTTAAAATTCAGTTTAGTATCAAACATTTTCCATAATTCCTTCCAGAAATGTGACAGAAATTTGGTGTCGCGATCGGAGGTAATAGATTTAGGAACGCCATGGAGGCGGATTACTTCATTGAAAAGGGATTTTGCGATCTTGACGACATCATTTGTTCTGATACTATGCGGAGTTGTCGTCGCTAATATCCTCAGCAAATGACTAGCTCTGATACCACCTGATGACGATCACGAGAGTGGGATCGTGCAATGGAAGAAATGAATGTTGAAGTAATTTCTTTATTAAAAAAAACAACACGCAAGCAAGTATTTTCACAATGTAAAAGAAAAACACGTAAGGTGTTTGAAACAATGCCAGAACCAAGTAACGTAACAAAAAGATTAAGAAGGATGCCGAGAGCGAGTGATCACACTGGGAGCGGCTGGAATCCACCAGCTGATGATATCTGGATTCCACCAGGAGTATTAGAGAAAATCTTAGAAGAGGAAGATAATAAAGAAGAAGATTGGATAATACCTGTAGCAAGTAAATCATCCACCTCTATTGCTTTGGCCGTCATCTTAAATAACACTCTCCTTCCTTCAGTCGGTTAGTAACGACTAACTGATCTTGCCTCTGGAATCGGTTGGGTATCTGTTCTAGCCTCTGTCCCTACATCAATAAGTCAGAACGAATAAAACTTATAAAGTTTAGTCAAAGATAATATTACAAGTATTCATTTAGTTAAAGATAAAATTACATGGAATATTGGAACCCCTTGTAACCGTTGTAGGGGAATCTATTGTTCTCTCTGATTATTTTACATTACAAATTCCAACTGCTAACTCTATAACTGTATTCTACTCTACCCAACACTACAGCAAACAATAATATTTCGTGCAATTTAAGTTCATATGAAAATATGATTAACATTTTACAATCAACTGATTAAATAAAAAAAAACTGATGAAATGAAAAGTCAAATAAAGTTTTTTTTGGTTATCATTTCTAAAATTGAAGTCTTACCTGCATTTTGTAACCGTTAGTTTTATTTTTGGTTTAATGTTTTAGAATTAGTTAAATAATTAGAATTAGTAAATGAAAAATTATAAATTCTCAACAAATTTTTTTTTCTCTCTCAGTTTCTTTTGGGAGATTCTTCTTTTCAATCTCAAACTCTTTCGGAAGATTCTTCTTCTCAATCTTAAGCCCATGCATGAGATTTCTTTAGTTTATATTCTCTAACATGTGGTAATGAAAAACTGTTGTTACACATTTACTTCCCAAAATTAACTTCTGTTGATCGTGATTACCCGTAGACAATTGTCATCAGTTCATCCCAGTATGCAGTATCCTACCATAGCATGGCATGTTTTCAGTTTCCTCTTCCGGAGTCCGGCCGATAAAGTCAAATAAAGTTGTAAATGCTGGAAACTGGAATCAAACAAAGCACATGGATTCGGTTGTGCCCACAATAAATTAACACTGCTTCCGACCGAACAAATTAAGAAGAGGACAAAACACCCACCACCCAACCTCTGTTGCCTTCCTCAGTCCTTCGTGCGGTGAAGATACCAACCGGGATGATGAATTGATGGTAACAATCTCCGTCATTAAGATATATCCTGCTCACCTGCTGTCATCCGCTACCATACACGGTTCTCTACATCTGCCTATCGCTTTAAAACCGGACCCAAACTATCCAGACATTACTAACAACAACCTCTCAATGGAAACCCTAAACTCATTCAAAGGCTACGGCAAAGTAGACGTCACCGAAAATGCTGAATTTCGTCGAAAAACGAGGAACCGTATTATCGTCATCGGGATCTCATCTGTTTTGCTTCTCCTTATCGTCGTCGGCGTCGCAGCTGGTGTGGTTGTCACTCGTCGTGGCTACGGAGGTAGATCCAAAACACCAACGCTTCCGGCCGTAAATATCTCCGAATCGATCAGATCCATTTGCGCGGTAACTCAGTATCCCGACGTTTGCTACTCTTCCATGATGGAGGCTGTGGCTGCGGATGATGATTCTGACCGGAGGAAGGGGAACTACGATGCCGAACAGTTTTTCAAGATCTCTCTCCAGATCGCCCAGGGAGGTTTCCAACGGATCAGTCAACTTCCGGAACAGATTGCGGCTACTGTGAATGACACCAGAGTCAAGGACGCGCTAGGGGTTTGCACTGAGATGATAGATGATTCCATCGACTCACTCGAAGAATCACTCGATCTGTTGAAACCGACTCCCGGTCAAAATACATTGACCCATTTCAAAATCGGAAGTCTTCGAACCTATTTAAGTGCAGTCATCACCAACTCCTATACCTGCGTTGATGGATTCCAGGATACAAAAGGCAACTTCGGAGATAAACTGCAAACTTCACTCAGAAACTCGACACAGTTCGCATCCAACAGTTTGGCGATTGTTACAAAACTACTGTTGGTTCTTGAAAAATCGGGTATTCCACTTCACAGAAAGCTGTTGGCCACTGAAACCATGCCGTACTGGGTACAATCGAACTCTTACGCACGCCGATTGCTCCAGACTTCTCAAGCCGCACCCAAGGCGGACGCGATTGTAGACAAAAAGGGACAAGAGCCTGGCCAATTCCAAACGATCGGCGAGGCTTTGGAGTCGGTGCCTTTGAAGAACGCAACACCATTTGTCATCTACGTCAAAGCCGGTACGTATGTAGAAGATGTGCTCGTGACCAAGAAAATGTGGAATGTCATCATGATCGGAGATGGTATGGACAAGACTGTTATCTCTGGAAGCAAGAACGTCGTTGACGGAACGCCAACTTTCCGAACCGCTCCATTCAGTAAGTCTATATTTCGGATCACTGGATTGTAGTCTGTATTCTTTTAATATGTAATAAACTAATTAATATTTGGGGTTAATGAATGGTCTTGCAGTTGTAGAAGGAAGAGGTTTTATCGGACGAGACCTGGGTTTCATCAACACCGCTGGCCCTGAGAAACACCAAGCTGTGGCCGTTCGAACAAAAGCTGACAGAGCAATCTTCTACCGTTG
Source organism: Zostera marina (assembly GCA_001185155.1). Classification (NCBI taxonomy): domain Eukaryota; kingdom Viridiplantae; phylum Streptophyta; class Magnoliopsida; order Alismatales; family Zosteraceae; genus Zostera; species Zostera marina. The sequence continues at coordinate 382,305 of LFYR01002048.1, forward strand.
CAGTTTTGATGGATATCAGGACACACTTTACACTCACTCACTCCGACAGTTCTACCGTGAATGCGACATTCATGGTACCATCGATTTCATCTTTGGCGATGCCTCCGTCGTGTTCCAGAAATGCATCATCAGACCAAGACAGCCACTGCCCAACCAGTTAAACACAATCACTGCTCAAGGTCGAAGCGATCCAAATGAGAACACCGGCACGTCAATACAGGATTGCACCATATCACCGTTGGATGTGGTGAACAGACCAACCTTTCTCGGCAGACCATGGAAGGTGTATGCCACAACGGTAGTTATGAATTCCAACATCGGATCAGTTGTGGATCCAAAGGGATGGATATCATGGACCGGTAAAACTGACCCTCCTGCTACAATTTTCTACGCCGAAAACCAAAACACCGGTCCAGGGGCAAATACTGTGGACCGTGTTCAGTGGGCCGGGTACAAGCCTCATATGACGCCGCAAGAAGCCCAGACTTATACCACGGGTCCATTTTTACAAGGAAATGACTGGCTTCCGGAATCTGGCGTCTCATATACGTTGTAGAAAAGCAGAGAAACACGGACGATATGGTCATCTGGTGATGTTGGTTTGATGTCCCGATATTTGATTTGTGTAAATCATAGGTAAAACTAAAACATTTTATTTATAAATTTTGTGTAGTCATTTTGTAATTTATAATCTAATCGATTATTATTTTTATCTATCATATTCATATGGGATTAATCGTTTAACACATCTGCCATAAATAAGATATCAATTATATTGATTAATGAATGATTTTTGTTCTAATTTTAAAATAATTAATTACGAATCCGATTCCCAATATGAGCAGTAAATAATTTAGGTTTGAAACGATGAAGAAAATCCTGATCTGCCAGGCTACAGCTGCATCCATCCTGCAAAGCATTGTTGTTGACTACCTGTGTGTTGATGAATGTTTTATTTTTGTTGGAATGTTTGTGTTGGAGTTTTCGCTATGAAATTAAGAATATATATATACAGTACAGATCAGGAACGACCCTGTTCGCACGGTCGCTCCTGACGGTACCCTGCCCTCCACCGTCCGATTTTTAAATAAGGGACTTCATGCTCGCGGAACCTCTGCTAGCGGAATCGGAACCCATCGCTCCCTCGCGGAACCCATGCTCCATCCTCGCGCAATCGGAACCCATGCTCCATCCTCGCTCCCTCGCGGAACCTCTGCTCGCGGAATCGGAACCCATCGCTCCCTCGCGGAACCCATGCTCCATCCTCTGCTCGCGCAATCGGTTCTGGAATGAACCCATGCTCCATCCTCGCGCAATCGGAACCCATCCTCGCGGAACCCATCGCTCCCTCGCGGAACCTCTGCTCGCGGAATCGGAACCCATCGCTCCCTCGCGGAACCCATGCTCCATCCTCTGCTCGCGGAATCGGTTCTGGAATGAACCCATGCTCCATCTTAGCGCAATCGGAAACCATGCTCCATCCTCGCGGAACCCATCGCTCCCTCGTGGAACTTCTGCTCCATCCTCTGCTCGCGGAATCGGTTCTGGAATGAACGGTGATCGGAATGAACGATGGCGAAAATCGGAATGGACGGTAAGTATGAATGGATTAAAATAGGAGATCTCGAGTACGTGTAATGATATAATCTGACCATTGATTAATCAATTTTCATCGAATCTCTACCATTTAATAATGATGTGCATTAAATTAAATTAAAAACCAGCTGGATTATTTAATGTAGGTAAATAAGTAAATTTGTATCTTATAGAGTTATAGTAATTAATCTTTAATGATGTAGATAAAATACGGAATTAAACTAATTAATCAATATCCCAAACAGGATTCATCGATTCAGGCAATTAATCACCTAAATTTCGCAAAACAGAAAAGAAGAAATAGAATAATTAATCAAATCAATCGACACTCAGCATCCATTCAGCAAGCGTAGAAATCAACAAGCTCGTCGACAGAATCCGATGAGGTATCGGCATTCTCAAGCATCCACAGGAGATGTTCAAACAGCACTACCTCACAGCACACCACTATCTCAGATTTGTCGGTGTGTTGATCGGAATAACAATCAACATTTTGTCCCCCCGATAACTTGAGTGATGATCTCTGGACAAGAATTCGGAATAGAGGATGATATGCGACTTGAGAAGTTATCATATACTTACGCCTTGTCTTCCCCACCAACACCGTGTGCATATCTTCTGCCGGAACGTTAACCAACCGCTTATCATTCAGCGACGGAGCGTACGCGTCGATGGCGTTATGACAATCCCCGTCATCGTCGAGAAGGTGTTGGTGTAGTTGTTGGGTCTTGGTCTGGTTCTGCCATCTCTTCATCATGCATTTGAGTCTCGCAAGCCTCCCAATGGCTCCACCCTTGTTCATATCACTGATTCGCCTCACCTGGAGTTGAATTTATTGATCGAGGAGAATATATGGCTACTTAATTAGTACGTGCATCGGTGTGTGTGTATATAAATAAAAAAAAGGCTGGGATGGTCTGGCTTGGCTGGCCTGAAATCGAAGGCACATAGAAATATTGAAAATTTAGTTTGGATAATTAGTTTGGCGGGCGGCCATATTGGCTAATCCTAGCTTTCTATCGTCTTTCGAGTTCCAATGATCTGTTTCTTCCCACATATAGTATATTGGGGGGATAGTACGTTGAAAACGATAGACATGTGAACTGGAGATTTGCACAATCAATCGATCGATCCAAGACAGACGAGGTGCAATTCATCAATCATTTTATATTTTTATGAATGCCCATCGATCATATATTCATTTTTAACTCATATTTAATTTCATTTTCATCAATCGATTTATAATCAGTAATATAAATAAACCAGTGATTAATTATTAAATTGTGCGTACAGGTGTACAGCTCAACGCAAGCTATGAATAATGAATTTAAGATCGAAATATATATATATATATTAATTTGTATGCATATTTTGTGCCGTCCACGAAAGCTTTGAACAATAACAGACAATAAATAGAGTTGTTAGCTGTCTAATGTCTGATATTAATGAGATGATTACCAAAACAGCTTCGATTGGGACAAGCTGCAACCGTGCAGTGCAGATCAAGGTATCTATCGATATATTGATAATGATGATCCAAAATGATGATTACCTGGTCTGTCAAATATGGACTTATTTTTTCTTACTTTCTTTTCAATAATTTTTTTTTGTCTCCAATTTAAACTTCAATGTAGTCATCCACTTATCCATCGAAATCAGATAATGTGAAAGATTTTAAATGTCTGGTTCCAAGAAATAATGTTGAAAAATGGGAGATTCGATTCGATTTGCTTCGATTTGCTTCAAACAGCTACACGTGCGACACTGAATTAGTGGATTGGAAATTAGATTCATTGTTTCGACCCATCTTCTAATTTAAATGAAGATTATTGAAAATATGCAGATTATTGAAAATGGGACAGGAAGTCAATCATGTACAAAGGAAACTTACTATGGTAGTCAGCTAAAAAGCAATCAACGATGCTTGCCTCCAGTGTGGTACTTTTGCTTGTTCAGAGAGTTGGAGATTAAGTTGTTGTGATCTTAGGACTGCAAAGGGTAGTAGATTCTTTTTGCGTTTTTCAAACTTTAAGTGGAAGTATTTAAAAAACAATTGTTAAACCCTTATATAGTAATGAATAAATGATTATCTCAGCTAAACCCTTATATATCAAAACGAAGGTCTTTAAGTCATTAACTATAGTACGAGAAGTAGATATATAGTAAAAGATAGAAAGTAATAACACATAAGAGATATACTTGTTTAGTCTTAACTATCCTAATCCAATCCCGTGGATCTCAAGGCCTCTCTATGACTAAGGGTAATGTGTAAACTTTTGGTTACAAACGATCTTAAACTTTTATCAGAAAACCAAACATGACATTTACAGACAAATCCGACCTCAAAGTTTTTTCAGAAAATTTTATAAATGCAATTTAAGTTTTATGATTCAATTTATAAACCTCTCAAGTGTTAATTTTGAAACAATACAAGAGAGGGTTAAGAAAAACTCGACACACACTTGAAGAATGAAGGAGATGGTACACTCCTCAAAGTCCCTTAGAAATCTACTGTTTATTTGTATTTTAAGAGTGATCCAAAAACGATTAAAATCACCCTTGATCATTTTAAAGACTTTGGTTCAGTATCCAGATAGTTCGAATCCGTCTGAATGATATCCGGATAGAAATATCTGAATAATTTTTTATAAAAAGCTTAAAATAAAAGTATAAAATTATCTTTATAAAGATAATTAATAATTATTTAATAACCCTAAAATTCAGATTTTAATCGAAAACAGATACTAATACGAATTTCGAAGTATCATTTACAAGCTCGCCAAACACGTCATGATTTGGTCGTATCGGAGCCAGGCACCAAATCTATTATCTGCAGACCCAACATCTTTGACTCCTACTTGGAGCAACCTAAAAAGTCTGTTTAGTTAGTTTGATCAACAAAAACACAATTAAAGTTACAACCGAACCAAACAGGTTTCAACAGATTTACAACAACAACACTCCACATGAACTACACTTTTGTAAGTTCAACTACTTAACACATGCACGCATCTCACCTTGCGTTTTCTACTTTCAACTTATTGTACTTTGCAGGTTGTCGTCATTAGTCCACAAATTAAGAAAATGGTGCCTGCATTGTCACGACAATCGGACTTCTAACGATATGCTTACCGTCGGACCACGTTAACGTCCCACTCTTCACACTCGAGGCACCGGCTTCTAATCTGTTACCACTATTTTTAACAACCTTCACCCTCACAAGGAAATTCAGCTTCTGCCCGAATCTCCGGAAAGGGAGCCATTTTGGCTCCACCTCAACGCTGGTTCCTTCCGGCGAGACAACTTCTGCCTTGTACACAACCTCTGGACCTCCCACATTGGTCACCGTTCTTATGAAATGGGTCGACTGATCATGATCGCCATCCTGCGTGAACACGGCGGAGAAGGATGGGTAATTCAGATTGCCAACGTGCCCGGCTCTTCTCGCCCCGCTGCAGTCCGTTGTTCTTCGGGTAATGGCTCGGATGTTCTTCTGTGTGTAGTTCAGATTGCAGAGGAAATTGATGTAATCGGTGGTCGTGATGTCGTATATAAGACCGGGGTGTATTGCTTTAGGAGGATTCACGTGTCCTGCACCGAAATCCATCACTCCAGCAGATACGTTGCCGGTTGTTTCGTCCAGCATTGTTGTGTTCCGATTGTCTTCTGTGTACGCAGTGGTCATCAATGCTGATCGTATCGCTGCTGGGCTCCACCCTGGGTGAGAAGCCCTGAGCAATGCTGCTAAACCGGACACGTGTGGACACGCCATCGATGTCCCGGATAAAATATTGAATTCTGTTCTTCTTGTGTCCGACGCAATTCCCGCCGGACCGATGGTGTTGGGCCAGGCTGCTAATATATTTAATCCCGGAGCGATGACATCTGGTTTCAAAATCTCCGGCGACTGAGGATTTGGTCCGCGAGACGAGAAAGAAGCCACAACCGGCGCTGGTTGAACGCCCAGCCGAGTACCATGAAACACGATTGTCGCCGTAGCCTCTTTATCTGAAGGTGACGGTGATCTCGTTGACGACGACGAGGCGGACTCGATATACCTTCTGATGATATCGCCCGCAGAAGCGCCAACTGACGTAGCCGGAAGAACGTGACAATCAGCTACGAGACCTTCACCGTCGAAGACTCCATTGGCCAAAATCATCCCAATTCCTCCGGCCTTCTTCACCACCTCTCCTTTCAATTCCCTCGAATTTATACCTCTGTCACATAACACTATTGTGTTCTTCACGACGTTTGGATCAAGCGATCCTTCTAAGCAGAGCGAAGAAGAATACCCATCACCGCCACCTTCCACTCCGGCATAAACTAACTTGAAAAATTTACCGACGGGAAACATAGGCCCGCCGTACACACTGACCCCAGGTACAATTACGCCATTTCCCAACTTGACGTTCGCTGGAAAATCCCGATCCATCGATCCCGCCCCGACGGTGGTGACCCAAGGTGCAACGTTTGTTACAGTGAGCCCACCGGGTCCGCCATTACCTGCAGATGCCGAAACAAAGATCCCCGCCTCAGATGCCGCAAAAGCTCCGATGGCAATGGCATCAAGGTAGTAAGGCACGACGACGCCTCCGACGCTGAGGGAAATGACATCAACACCATCGGCGAGGGCAGCGTCGAAAGCAGCAAGAATATCGGAATCGAAGCAACCGGCAGCCCAACAAACTTTGTAAGCAGACAGCCTTGCTTTAGGAGCCATTCCCGACGCCACGCCTCGAGCATACCCAAGAGTAGACGCCGGATAGACATACCGCCCAGCAGCAATGGAAGCAATGTGAGTCCCATGTCCATCGGTGTCTCTCGGCGAGCGAACCTCCGCCGTCTCATTCATCTTCCCACTAGACACCTCGTATCCTGCACAGAAAAACTTAGCTCCGATCAACTTCCGGTTGCAAGCGACAGCAGGGTCGAAGCGATTCCCAGACACACACTCTCCTTTCCACTTATCCGGAACAGGACCAAGTCCAGCATCCGAGAAGCTCCGACGTTCAGGGTAGATTCCGGTGTCAAGAACCCCAATAACTAGATCAGAGCCGAAATCAGATACAGCAAGAAGCCTAGAAGTATCTGATGATTTAAGCCCCAGAAATCCTGGAGAGCGAGTGGTGTGGAGTTCCCGGATCTGCTCCGGGATGACCGAAACCACTCCGGGCACCATCTCCAGAGCTTCCGCTGTTTTAGGAAACATTCTCGCCGAAAAGCCATGAAAGATGGATTCGTATGTATGAATAATCGGCGACGAGGAGAAGGACGCAGACTGCAGTAGTAGATTCTGTTGAGTGAGTTGGACGACAGAAGAGAGAGTGGAGGAGTACCAGTGTAGGTGCGTGGGGAAGACGGAAGGCTTGGATTCCCTATCCACACGGATGATGTAAGTTCGTTTCTGAGCAAGAGAGAAGATGGGCAGGAGAAGCAGAAGATGGAGGAGGAGGAGGAGAAGGTAATGGTGAAGAGGCAGGGAAGGTGGTGGTGCTCTGGCCATACCCATACCCATACCCAATAAAGGAGGAGGATCGAGGAAGATGTGGAGGGAATGAAGAGAATAATATAATATGAAATATCACGGGTCGTAGAAGTTGTAACTCGGCAGAGTTCCGTCACTGGACGAAGGAAGCAATAAAGGTAGCAATTCCAGTAAGAAAAGAAAACATAGCTTTTGATATCGACAAGAAAGAAGACAAACACGTCAGTCCGGCATGTTGTTTGGTTGAATCTGTCCGTCCGTCGTCTGAGTTGGCAGTGGAGACCGGGAAGAATACAAACAAATGTGACTATTGGGTATTTGTGACTATTAAGAACACACCACTGTCACTCTCATTGATCTCCTCATTTAATACACCTGCACTTGACGAATCAGGACTCCGGCAATAACTTAAATATGAATTTGTTTTTTGTCGAGCATGAACATACTAATAACTTAGGGACTATTCATCAAATAGATATTCTTCGAGGGTTAAACCCAAATTTTCTGTCAAAATTTTGGTCAAACCATTGGATTCTTTAGTCAAACAAGCCATAACATCATTAGTATGTCATTTTGTGGTATGGAAGAGATGAAATGGATGCTGTCGTTGTTGCGTCGTCGTCGTCGTCTTCTTCTTCTTCCTTATCTTCTCTGCCTCTTCTTCTACTCTTCGTATCTCTTGCGTATGTTGAAGTTGAGCTGCGGTCCTCCATTGCTCAGCTCTTCTCTGAACAGACGCCATTCGTTTCATAACTTTCTCTTCAAGGTTTGATATCAACTTCTGTATTTTCATCTCCAGCTTGCGAGACTGTGCTTCTGCTTTTGCATACTGCAAGTTCAGCAACGCTTCGATCTTAGCTTCTTCTCTCTGATACCTGCACATTCCAGATTGAGCTTTTATTTTAACTAACAAAACGTAAGATCGACATTCCATAACCAGTTCACCACACGCACCTCATGTAACTCTTGGATTTTTCATCATCTTCCCAAGCCGAGGTTCTTGATTCGGCAAAGCTATTCCTCCTCCCATTATCCTCCACCTCTAACCGCTCGAAATGGCACAGGTCCTTAGATATTTCGTCTTCTTTCGATGTCCAATTACCACCCATTGCAGTATCGAATGGCGCACTGAGGTCGAAATGGCAGTCATTGAGCTCCGAAAGATCAATGCTGGGCTTGGGTGGAACCAGAACGCCAGACCTATCCGCTGGGGTGTTGTGTCGGGCTGGAGAAGATATCTTCGTGGGAGTATGGCATCTAGACGTTGTTACGCTACCGTACGGGGTTACCTGAGTGGTGCTGTCTCTGCGGTGAACGCTATGATCGGTTTTTGTGAACAACAAGTTTTCTTCAAAACCGAGGATGATGGGTTCTGCTTTCTCAGTGAACTTATCTGCAAAAACCAAGGATGATGGAGAGTAACAGTAGTATGGAAACAGGATCAGTGTTGTTGAGTGCGTACCTTCCAAGAAGACGTCTGAAGAAACTTCATGACTGGTTTTGGACTTGAACAACACATCGCTCTGTTTTTGCATCCTCACTGGGTCTGTTTCCTCGCTTAAATAAGAGGGAAAATCATGGTAAGAAGCGCTAATAACCCATTTGTCTGCATCGTCCCATTTGGAGGGAATACTCTTTCTACCCCCAACTCCACTGAAACCAAATGCAGGTCGACCAGGAGTGGAAGGACCGTCTGATCTCCTCCTCTCCCCATCAACACACGTTTGGACTAGGGTTCTGCTCTTAGAACCCATGGGAAACGATCTTAACAACTCTGATGCTTCTTTCGTGCTGAGCTTGCAGAGAGGATCAGTAGTGAATGTGTCCGCAAAAGGGTTTTCCTTGGCCGTGGGACCTTGGTTTTCCGATTCCTCCAAAAACCAATCAAACAAATAAGAGGAAACAAACAGAAAAATAACAAGGAAAATAAATGATTGTCTACCATCGTTAATGCTGCTGGTAAGAAAACTGATGAGTTTTGGGTGTAGTTGGAATTTTTGAGATCTATAGTTGATGATAGCAAGAGGCGAAGAAGAAAGAAAACACTGGTAGCCCTGGTGCTCTGCTGTGTCCTTCAGCTTCTGCAATAGACTTCCAAAATGCAGCACGCAAAAATGAAAATTTTGGGAGAAGAGACGTAAGAAAGGGAAGGACCAGTCACCAGTAGATGAGATAAAAAGCCCATAAATTATTTACTTTGATTTGAATTCGTGCACCATGAAAAAATGTCTGTCTACCAAGGGCCAAGGGCCAAGACAAAATCACACAGCAGTCTTCTGTTTCAGAATCTTACTGCAAGAAACATAGATTGATCACATCATCAACAGACATCAGTCAGAAACTATTGAAATTAGAAATAAAAAAGTTTATCAGCTGAAAGCCTGAAACAAACAAACGTTTTTAGATTAAATAAATTGAAATTGAGATTACTTGAATATGATTATCATCCCATGGATTACTAAAAAGACCCATTTAAATAAAAAAACACTAAAAACTAAAAACCCTAGGCCTAAATCGTGAAATGCTGAAATCTACAAACGGTGGAGAATCCTTGAAGCTTGAACGGAAGCCGTCGTGCCTGAAGAGTGAAGACTGAAGACCTGAAGCCGTCGTGCCTTGAACGGAACCGCCTAGCGCTGCGCCTGAACGGAACCGCCTAGTTAGGTGATTTTCTGATTTTCAGAGTGGTCATAATAATCGATTTTCAGAGTGGTCATCCACTGCTGAATGATATAATCGATTTGATTTGGATCATTCATCTATTCACAATCGATTTGAATATCAGGGATTTATTTAAAATATGGAAAATACAGGGGGTATATTGAAAAAAAAATAAAAAAAATACTAAAAAAAACATTGCGCATATTTGACCGCATATGCGACCAGGCGGTCGCATATGCGGTAGGCGGTCCCAGGCATCGCCTGGTCGCCTGGCCGCGTCAAAAAGCTTGATAATAGGTAGATCTCTAACCCCTAGATCCCATTCCGCCTTGGGAAGGACCATTTGGGCCCATGGGATCCCTTTCCTTCCATCCCATATAAATTTATATGCTAACCTTTTCACCTTCTTAGCCACAGAATCAAGGATAGCCATACCTTGTGCCCAATAGGTATATTTTCCAGCTATTATCCAATTAACTAGTTGTATTCTCCCTCCATAGAAAAAACATTTCCCACTCCATCTTGCTAAGAGCGCCTCTATTGACTGGATTAGTTTTCAGCATTATCCAAATGACTTTCTTTCCCGTGATTGGTAATCCCAGATATGATATAGGTAAACTTTTAACAGTATATCCTAAGATGTCATGCAAAGATTGGTTTTCTGCGCATACTTTCGAGAAGGTCGAAGAGCTCTTGTTCGCATTTACTTCTAATCCCGAAAACAACGAGAATTTCTCAAGCAGCGCCTTAATTGCATTAAGAGATTTCGGGTTTGCCTTTGAGAAGATGAGGATATCATCTACATATACATAAGGTGAGATATAGAAGTAGCACCATTAACTTGATAGGTATCTATCCTTTTGTTCGTCACTTCACTCTGTATCAATCTACCTAGAACGTCCATAACCATGTCAAATAGAATAGAAGATAGAGGATCACCCTGCCTAATCCCCCTCTGGTTTTTGAAGGGAGGTGTTGGAGTCCCTTCCACCAGGACCAAGAATGAAGCGGAGGATATGCAATTCCAAATCAATTTGCAGAATATAGGAGTGGCAATAGCCTCCTAACTGATTGTGTCAAAGGCTTTTTTAAGATCTATAATCAAACAACACCTTTTGGGAGTTCTCTTTCTCCCAAAGTCATGAACCATCTCATCCGCTGGAATGGTATTATCCAAGATGAGCCTACCTTGAATGAAAATTGCTTGATTTGGGGAGATGAGTTCACTAGATACCTTACTGATCCTATTTGCTAATACTTGTGTCATTAAAGTGTTAAAGTGTTATTAAAGAAGAATTAAACCTAGGAAGCCTTCCCACATTGGATAGACCGCTGAGTTGGCATGGGCCCACTCGGTGAGTCCCTGGAGAATGATGAGATGGCAAATGAGCATGGAATTGATTGGGAGAGAAAATCAAGAAGAATCTCTTTACAATCAATGGTTAATTTCAGTCTTCTCGATTAGATTCCACCAAAAAAAGACTCTAGATCTGAATCATCTGATTAGGAGAAAAGGAATAGAACAGTAGCAAGAAATAACAGAAAGCAAAAGGTAGAGAGAGGAGACACAAAAAATAATAATACCTTGGATTCGACCTGATCTTTATACTGACAATGTGCCCGGTGGATAATTACACATTGTGAGTCCAATAACTTAGAGAAATAACATAGTGGCCTGACTTGCATTGGTACTACTTACTAGTGCTGCCACTATGTATATAATTATTAATAAACTCTTTGCTATTATCCTCATATGGATAGTATTTTCTCAGGTCGGAAACATTAAAAGTAGAGGATATGTTGAACTCGGTTTGTAGATCAACCACACAAGCATTATCATTTATCTTTTTAAGAATCTCACAGGACCCTGAGTTATTTGCTTTCAGTTTTGAGTATGATCCTGAAGGTTGCTTATCCTTGTGAAGATGGACCATAACAAATTCACCAAATTCAAAAGTCTTGACCCTTTTTTATTGTCTGTAGCTTCCTTATATTTTTGGTTTGCATTTTTCAAAGCCCTCTGAAATTGTTCACAGATCCACCTAACCCGTCCAACGCATGAAGGCAAACGCCTACATGCGCTGGACTGCATGACAGCATATGCGACGCCTAGGCGTCGCATGAAAAAGCTTGAAAGGCGCTGTATTTATATCCATTACCTACTCTGGAAGTTGTCCATAGGCTATCATGAATGGGGCAAACAACCTGTTGGCCTGTTTGGCAAACAATTGAATGCAGACTCTGGCTGTGGAAAACACTGATCCCATTGTTTGGAATTATTTCCAACTAATACTCTTAATAAATTTCACAATGACATATTGACTACTTCAGTTTGTTTATTTGTCTGTAGGTAACAGGTAGAAATGAATTTTAAGTTGGTTCAAACCATTCCCGTAATATTTTCCAAAAATGTAATATAAATTTAGAATTTCTATCAGACACTATGGATTGAGGAACTCCATGTAGTCTAACTGCCTCTTTAAAGAACAATTTTGCAATATTATTGTTTTCTGCATGGTAATAAATGCACCATTTTTTAAAATCTTTCCACTATCACAAACTCAAACCCAACTTGAGTCCTTGGTAATCCAAGGTTGTGTGAGTACTGGCAGAGGCATGTACAAACCAGTATTCAGTCTTACTCCTTTGGTTTCTTGGAAGATTGGGCGCCTCTGAATAAGTTTTTCAGTTTGTCTCTTGAGATTGGGCCAAAAATAACCTTGATTCTAACTGAGAGTCTAGACATCACCTTGTCTCTTCCAAAGTGTCCAGCCAGTCCCCCTGAGTGTGTCTCCTGAATTAATTGTAATTTGAGAGATTGGAGATGCACAGCCTATTTTCTTTGAACAAATATCCATTCTCAATTGTATACTCTGGTACTTGTTCCCCTGCTCTGCATTGACTCCAAAATTCGGAAAAATCTCCATCTCTGCATATGAATCTTTATTGGCTTCAAAGGCTGTCACAGTGGTTCTCGTAAAAGTCAGAAGATATGTCCCCTCCTTCTTATAGCATCTAATACTTTGTTGTTCTGTCCAGATTTGTGTTTAATTGTAAAGTCAAATCTCTGTAAGAAGGAAAAATACCTTGCATGCATTCTATTAGTAGTTGTTGAAGCATTTATTTGTTTGAAAGCTAAGTGGTTTGTTGACACACAAATTCTTTCTGATTGGATTCCACCAGAAAGAAGAATATCAGATCCAATCGGAAGTAAGTTGAATAGAACAGTAGAAGAGAATAACAGAAAGCAAAAGATGGAGGGAATAAAATGACGGTATCTTGGCACAATGATCAAAAAACCACTTTCCCTCTTGGGTCCACCAGATAATTATACTGACAATGTGTATGGTAGAAAATTACACATTATGAGTCCATTAGCTCAGAGATTTAACATAGTGGCTCGAGCGGCTTGACTTGGACTTTGCTCAATCAAGTTGTTATTGCTCTTATTAACTCCATTCTTTTACTTAGACTGATTTGTGTTAACATTCTTACTAAAATGCTCTGCATCACAAACCTAGACCTTCTTTCTAGTATGTGGAAAAGGAGAGGAAACCATGGGACGTCACCTATACTTCAACTGTGAGTAACAAAGTATACAAGGAAACTTCTGCTCACGATCACAGAAGCTCTAAACTCGCCAGTATGGGGGTCGTAAATAAACGAGCACCAACTAGTACATAAGATATCAGAATGAATTAATGAAACAATATAATTGAGTCAGTAGAAGAAGAAAAATCGCCCACAGGGCTAGTTGTTGGGGCATCCACCACACTCTTATGGGTACCATTTCTTGGCACATCTGGTGTGAAGGGAACAAGAGGTCTTAGACCGCCATAAGTGATCAACAAAGAAAATAAGGGATTTTGGCATGTTCTTCGATGCATCATCCCATAAAAAACTCAATCGAATACAGATTGATAAGAACGTGCCCAATTCATGGCAGTTCAACCTTCTAATACAGCAATTTATAAATACATAATACTATAGCTGATATAAAAGAGTGACCATGTGGGAAAAAAACCATTCCCCATCTTTTGGGCAAGACCCTTTCATTATCAATGAAATTTTAACTTTATGAAAATATTTTGTGTTGCAAGCTTGATCAATGAAGTGAGAGATAATGCGTTTAATACTGAAGAATATGGTGTTTTTAAATAGGAGAGATGGTACCCGAATACTCTCTTCTGCTTCATGTCGATAGAGAGGCACAATTTCTGGTGAAGTACGGTTCCTCCGACCAAGAACCCATCGGATTTGGTCTGTGACGATGCTGGAGTATTAGGTTGGTGCTCTCCGTTCTTCTGCTTTCTAGGTCTAGCCATTGAAGAAACTAGGGTTTCAATCTCCAGTCCCAGAAAAACACCTTATAAAGAAGAGAATAGGATGTAGTAGGGGGGTTTCCTCCGACTTCCGGCGATAGTGGAATCTAGAGTTCGATGGCAGTCCAAAATTGCATCGATTGATAGAAGTAAAAAGAAGATTTTATAACCAACCGGCTACCACCTACCAGGCCACCATGGTACGATAAATCTGGATGGGATCCTATTTTTCAAAAGTCAAGGGACCTCATTTAAAACAAAATAAACGAAAATTTGGACTGAAAATTGAAATCCAAAGACCAGAAGTAATGTGAAATTAGTTCTGCAAATAAATGATTTTCCATTGGATTTCTATTTCCTAAATTCTCTTTTGAGAAATAGCTTATTACTATCGTCAAAGTTGCATCCCTTAATTCTTGAATCTTGATTAATCTTGTTACAATAGTCATCGTCTGAATCATCCATCTCCCATTATAATCATTTCCGTTCATTTTCTAAGCTTACATGTTTTTTTTATTAGTTGTTGAATAAATCTTTATAAAATTGAGCTTGTTAATTATACAAGAACCGATATATAACTGAAGTTCGTTAAAATTCCCTCAACATTGAAATTTTGCTGCGATTTTTTTTTGCATTCCTAACAAAAAGTTAGAATTTACATAGATCTCTTATCAAGATTAAAAATGCAGCAACGGAAAGCCCAAACAGTCGCGAGAAAAGAACGCACTCGCGATTTAGCAAGATCGTCTACTACTAGGTTTATCGCCTTCTGATACAGTACAATATCATATTTTCACTAAATTTACAAAATACTGCAATTCTCTTACAAGTGGACCGGGGAATCTTCAAATGAGCTATAATTGGTTTGATCAACGTCAAGCCAATTCACATTTCTCTTAAGAAATTATTAACTTACATCAATTGGGTTGTCTATTATCATTGATGTAAGTAAAAATACAATGGACCCAACAAGGTGGAGGATCATTATTGCTCTTCCGTGAAGTCAGTTCTAAAATCATCCTGAGAGTGAGTGAGAGTGAGAGTGAGGCTCTGAGGGCGAAAAAAGTGCGATTGTGTGTTCTTCTCTGTTTTGCAGGTGTAGGTGTACGGGAGCAAGGAGGGAGAGTACGGTAGCACAGAGAGGGAGAGAAACTACCTCAAAATTCTGGAAAAATAGGATTAATTTAATCAAAAACAGGTACGGTTTTAAATTTTTAAATCAAATCTGATTTTTTTTGTACTTTTCCAACTGTAGAATTCGCGTTCTTCATTGCTCCATGGAGAATATCTCCATGGAGGTTGAAGATGAAACTGGATGGACGGAGGTTTCACGGAGGAAGTCTGGGGAAGGATCGAAAACCAGTAACGTGTCACCGGTTAGAGGTCAGGCTACTGCCAGAGGTCGCGGGGGAGGTCGTGGTGGAGGAAAATCGAGCTTTATGAGGTCGAGTCGTCGGGAGAACCCAACACGGGAGAAGCTCAGTGCGGAGGAGCTAAGGACCAAGGCAGAGGGCTATAGGTTAAAGAGACTTGCTGGGGATGGATTCCTGCCCAAGGCCACAACGGAGGAGGATGTTGATCGGAGAAATCGGGTACGGTCTGGAATGGGTTCGCCGGAAGATTTGGAGAAGATGGAACTGCAACGCCGCGAGCACACGGAGGTTAGGAAAAATAAAATGAATGCAGGAGACGGAGTGCTGCCGGGAACAAAGGATCACCTAG
>LFYR01002048.1:398817-419387 GCA_001185155.1 Zostera marina
AATTGGAAAGAGGGAATTGCAATTGAGCATGCTAGAGTCACTCGACTTCCGATTTGGGTGGGATTGCCGAATTTCCCTGCACATATCTGGTCACCGGAAGTCTTCTCGGCGATCGACAGTGTTCTGGGAAAACCGGTGAGGGTTGATGCCCACACTGCCAAGGGACCGAACTCAATCGGAGCAAGGATCCTGGTGAGCATGGAGGCATCGGGGAGCTTCCCATCGGAGATACCCATCTTTATGCACGGAGAAGACGGTAAGGAGACGGAAGATGGGTGCACTGTGATATATATAAAGCCACCGCCGGTATGCGGAAGGTGCGTATCATTTGGCCATACAAGGGAGAGTTGCACTTATGTGGGAGAAATGAATGGGGAAAGTGAAACTGCGACGTTCGCCGGCGGAAGCAAAGAGGTGCAGGAGGACATTAATCAGGCAGCGGCGGGTGAAATAAATGGGGAAGACGTGCCACATGGCAGTGACGAGGCGCAGAAAGAAGAGGTGATTGGCACAACTGGGAATGAGGTGGAAGGCCAACAGGTAAACAAAGAGGACGAAGGCGTAATAGGGGAGCAGTTGCCAACTGGAGATGACGTGGAAAAGAGGGGCGCGAGGATTGGAGCCCATGGATATGACTTAACTGACGTGGAAGGGGTGGCTAGTGATGGGAGGACAACTGACACCCACGTGGAGGACATTAACATCACCAAATCAACCGGACCCGGGGCGAATGGTGCGTACAAGCAACCCGATAACCCGGGAAAGGAAATCATTTCTGGAAATGTAGAAGTTGAGGCCGGAGCAGAGGAATTGGAGAACAGAGGTTTCACAGTTGACGAGCAGATGGCGAGCAACGAGGAAGACAGTACGGGAGAAAATGCAGAGTCCAAGGTGGACGACGAAGCCAGCCAATCCCAACGGGAAGAAGGGGCAACACACGCAACCAAGGACGGTCGACTGGGGATTGATCGCCTGGCAAGTACGGCAAAAGATCCCATGGGTACAGACAGCCTGGAAAGCCCGACAGAACGTCGTAGGGAAGGCGGGGATAGGTGCGGAGAGGGAGGAAATAAAACGATGAATAGGAAGGCGGTCTCGGGAACCGAAAACCAAAATTCTACGGGTCATGGTTGCGATAATGGAAGTGCGGCAGAAACTATAGCAGCTTACAGAGTGAGAGATGATCTGGGGAAGAAGATGAACAGTGGTCAGGCTAATTTAAAGGGACCAAATCGAAACCAAATCAAATCAACTCAACGAGCAAATGAACCCAAACACGTGGGGCTTGACCAGGTTAGCTTGGACCAGCACCAAATACCAAATCTAACCCTGGCTAGGCACGTAGAGAAAAGGGTAGTAAAGGTATTTAACCCAAGGTTCCCTAATGCCGCAAAAGGGGGGAAAATGAAGGCAACTGTCGGATCTACCAATGACCCGATCCGGCCGGCCCGACCCGAAAAGTTCTATTCGTTCAAACTGGCGCGAGCAAACCAGAGCCGGAGGGAGGCAAACGTGGGAAGGAGCACCGGACAAAATCCGATGACGACAAGAGCGGCAGTGAATAGGACAGCAAACAGGGTTGAGGACGATGCTAAAACTCCGGGCAAGAGAGTGAGATCGCCGGGCAATTCCAGTGGGGGAACAGTAAGGAAAAGGAAGAGGGAAGAAGATGAAACAGAGGAGCGTGAAATCGAAGATGGGGCCCGAACTGAAACTGAGCAATTGGAGGAAGTTGATGAGGAGGGATTGACTAGACAAATAGAGGAATTAACCCCCGAACCAAACAGCAAACTCTCCAGCAAGGGGAGTAGGAACAGACACAAGGGAACCAGTTCGCCGGGAACCCATTCCCCAAAATCGACAGGTAAAAAGCTATCAAAGAACAAAATTAAACAGAGAGCGAGGAGGGAGGCGGGAAGAAATGCAACGGAGATCACTGTCAAAGAAATTGCAGCCAAATCCAGGGAAGACTATTTAATTGAGCCGGGAAAAGACAGGGAGGACCAGCCGCCGGAGACGCAAATTGAGACAGTAGATTATTCGACGGCGACGGGGTGGGACGAGGATTCTGACTTCAAGGATGCAATTGAGGAGGACGAAGACTCGGATAGTGATTACGAGCTGGGTGACGGGGTCTGGAGGAGATCACCTACGGAGGTTGGCAGAGACGACGATCATCGGACGGGGATGCTCCGGCGACCCCAGGCGACACCGGTCTCAACCACCAGGGGTGGGGAGAGCGGGGGAGGTGAGGTTTAATCCCTTATTTTTTTAATCTAATTAAAAATAAAAGTAAAGGTAAGTAGGGGTAGATAGTTGGTTATTAAGGTTAATTAGCATTAGACAATTAAATAATAGAATTTAAATGGGAAAAATTTGCATGTGGATAAGGGGTATAAAAATGAAGGGGGGAGTATATGAAATAAAGTATAACATGGGGACTAGAGGTGGGGTATCTTGCACGTGGGGTAGAGGGATAGCAAAAATTAATAGCCAAAACAAAAAAAATAATAAGAAGAAGGAAAATAAAAACAAAAAAGTTAAGAATAAAAAGGTTAAAGTGGAAATACATCAAATCAGTAGGAAAAATTACAAAAAAACCCTAAATAGACACCACGTGGGTGGGAGGACAAATCCAAACAAACATATACAACATATACAAAAACCGGGGAGGGGTAAGAGTAGGTGCACTAGTGGGCCTAAGGGGACAACATATACAAAAACCGGTCAAAGGGGCAAAGGTCCAATTAGGCGGAAATGGACATTGACCACTAAAACCCAAAATTTGACCAAAAGTCAAAATTGGCCGAAATTGACTGGAAGTCAAACCCAAACGACTTTGGCCAATAATCAAACCAAAATTGTTTCTAAGAGTCAACGCTGGGCTCTGTGCATTATGGTTCCCAACATTTGGAGTTGGAGTTTGACAAAAAAGGGGAATGGGCAATCCAATGGGCACTCACCTAGTCTGTCCAACTGTCCGAGATTGAGCAAAAGTAAAAATTCGCAGTGCGTGAGTTTGTTGACCGGAAGTCGATCCCCAAGTCGGGATTTTATCTCCTAGGGAAAACAATCAGCGCACAAACCACCTGTGATAAAGTTGGAATGTCGTTTGGAAGTTGGAATGTCTATGGACTAAATAGCGACATAAGGAAAGATGAGGTCAAGAGGTTTGTTAAGAAATATAAGCTGGATATCTTTGGTCTATATGAGACCAAGATTATGAAACGCAACTTTGCACACTGTAGTAAGATATTCGGGCAGAATTTTTCAGTGATGCCGAACAGGACCGATGACATGAACCAGAGGCCAGATTCCATCTGGCTAGTATGGGATGTGAGGAACTGGGAGATTGAGAGCTCCATCCTGGACGAGCATTACATACATTGTGTAGCGAAAAATAAAGGGGGCTTTGCAGTCAATGTGACCTTTGTGCACGGGGCGTCAGAGAGCAACGAGAGGGAAGAAACGTGGGAGGAGTTAGTGAGACTCAGTCACAGCATCAGAGGGCCATGGATCATGCTGGGGGACTTCAATGAGATTAGAAACAGGGAGGACAGGATAGGAGAACATGCTAGGGCCTCCCTGGCATGCATAGGCAGATACAACCAGGCGATAGATGGAGCAGGTCTGAGAGAGATTCCTATCCAAGGAAACCCTACGACCTGGACAAACAAGAGGGTGGGCGAGTTCAGGATTAGCAGTAAAATTGACAAAGGATTTGGGAACTTTGAATTCCTGAACCTTTGGCCCACAGTGACCCTGGACAGCCACTCTGGTGGCACGTCTGACCACCGTAGTCTGACCATCGACCTCAGGGTAGTTGAAGAGGGGAAGAGGCCTTTCAGATTCACAAACTCATGGCTAAGGAAGGATGAGTTGGAAGGGGTAGTCAGGGATGCTTGGCAAATCGAGGTATGGGGGACCCCGATGTACATATTCACTAGGAGGCTGAACAATGTGAAGAGGGTGCTCAAGAGATGGAAGACAACAGAGGATCAAGCAAAGAGGAGAATCGCCCGAGCAGAGGCAGAAATCCAGAAGAATGAGGACCTGTTGGAGGTAAGACCATTTGATGAGGATATCCAGGTGAGGTTGGATGGATGCCTTAAGGATCTAAGAGTCCTGCTCCAGGTGCAGGAGGAGGATGCGAGGCAGAGGAGTAGGGCAAATTGGTTGCGACTAGGGGATAAGAATACGAAATTCTTTGCAGCCATGACAAAACAAAGACAAACCCTAAATTCCCTTTACAAAATGCTAGGTCCAAATGGAAGAGTGGTGGTATCTAGAAGTGAGATGGAGAGAAAAACGTTGGACCACTTCCAGACACTATTTGCTGAAGGGGAGGAGGCCTTAAGCACTGAAACCAGAAACTTCGTCAAAAAGGTTACGCCTGAGCAAAATAGAGAATTAGAAAGGATACCAGCGTATGACGAGATTAAGAAGGTAGTCATGACGTTGAACTCAGACAAAAGCCCTGGTCCAGACGGTTTCAACGGAGCCTTCTTTAAGGCCTTTTGGAACATTATAGACGTGGACCTAGTCAAAGCCATACAATCTATCTTTCTAGGAGAGCCCCTACTGAGACAAGTTAATGCGACGTTCATTACCTTGGTCCCGAAAACCAAGAGCCCCACAAGGTTGGATCAGTTTAGGCCCATATCTTGCGTAAACACAACGTACAAGATCCTCTCTAAAGTCCTAACAAACAGGGTGGTACCAGTTGCAGATATCTTGATTGACAGCAATCAAACCGCTTTCTTGCCAGGAAGGCTGATTGGGGACAATTACCTATTGGCAACGGAAATGGTAACGGGATTCGGTAGGGCAAGTGGAGGAGCAAATGCAGCCATAAAAGTGGATCTTGCGAAGGCCTTTGACACATGCAGCTGGCAGGCGATAGAGGACACTCTAATAGATATGGGGTTCAGCGATATGATAACCAAGATCATAATGACATGTATAACCACATCATCGTTATCTTTCCTGGTGAATGGGTCACCGACACCACAAATACTACCAAAGAGAGGAATTAGACAAGGAGACCCCCTCTCCCCGTACATATTCGCTCTCTTAATGCAAAACCTGACCATTCTCATAAATGAGAAAGTGGAGAGGAGGCAAATAAGTACCTTTAAGAAACACAACGTGATGGGAATATCACACTTGATCTATGCGGACGATCTTTTGATTTTCTGCAAGGCCAAGGAGGATTCCTTCAAAGCCATCGATGGAGTGTTTAAAGTCTTCGAATCTAGGACAGGACTGAGCGTAAGTGACCCGAAGAGTGAGGTGTTCTTTTCAAATTCCACAAAGAATAAGGATCAATTACTGGCATGTCTAAGGTTCAAGGAAGGGACCTTCCCAACAACGTATCTTGGGCTGCCTCTATCACCTAGGATCCTCTACCCAAAGGACTGCGCCCCCCTAATTGAAAGAGTCAATAAGATGGTAGAGGGGTGGAAAACAAGGTTGCTGTCTCATGCGGGCAGGGTTCAGCTGTATCACTGGGGTATAATGGGCATATTCAATTTCTGGAATATGTCGAGCAGACTCCCGGCGGATACCCTTGAAGAATTGAGATTCATCTCCTACAGATATATGTGGAGTGGGAAGCAAGATGTCCGATGGACCCAGATGACCCTTCCCAAAAAGGAGGGTGGAATGGGATTGAGGTGCTTCAGAGAGTCCGCTGAAGCGGCGAGGATGATAAGGTTGGGTAGAATATGGTCGGCAGATGACTCGATCTGGGCATCATGGATGAGGGGGAGATATGTGGGTGGACGCGCTCTCAGAGATATAGAGAAGCACCCAAACTCGGATTCGGCCCTGTGGGCTGAAATCATTGACAAGAAGGATGTGATAGAGGGGAACCTAAAGTGTGATGCTGAATATAATTACACCTGGGTAGGAAAAGGGACTTCCCTGACTTTCAAGAACGCCTGGGACTCCGTCAGGAATACTGAGCCAATTGATCAATACGGGGAGGGGGTTTGGACGACTAGTGTAAGGAAATTCAGCATAACACTCTGGAGGGCCAGGTGGTCCAAAATATCCATGAGAGCTGACTGGGCGGGTAGAAGGGGAGGGGGGAACACAGACTGCATATTATGTGGGGGGACATGGGAATCACAAGACCATGTCTTCTTCAAGTGCAAGTTCTCCAAGGATCTATGGGCATATATTTTAAATGTAAAACCCAGTTTGATTACGTGTGCAGGTCTATCTTTAGAACAGGTCATGGCACAGGCAAATGCAAGGACAAAGAACTCACCATGCTGGGGACTGACGTGGACGTATACGGCAGCGATAGTATGGGGAATCTGGACTGAAAGGAACAGGAGAGTGCATGAGGACAGACGCACGAGCCCACAGGAGATAGGAAGGAGGACAGTGCAGGATGTGACAGCGACATTCAAGGTGGACAGATATAAAGCAAAAGGTACGAGAAGGGAACAGAGATGGATGGATATATGGACCGGAGGCGCCCAGTTGGCGAGAACGTGAAACTTGTCTTAATTGTTGAATATTTGTTACTGAGTCTGTAATCTTATTTTAATAGGAACTTGTATTAAGGGAAACAAAAACTGAGGTATGTGGTGGGATGGGGTTCAACTAAAAATAGAGCCCTGTCTTGCCAAATACCATGGGGGAACATTTGGTGAATGGAATGACCCAAAAAGTCATATCCATATAGAGGTCTATCCCCCAGGGGGTGGACTCTATTATTAAAGTAGAAACGATATGTGGAGTCACTTATGTGTAGTAGACCGAAAGGTAATGGCAGAGTTTTCCCTTGGCAAAGGAAAAGATGCCTTGGGCACACCAGGGTTTTTACACTCCCCATTGCCTTAGGCCCACTACGTAAGAACGATGAGGCATAGATCGTTTTAGGAAACATTGAGTCAGTTCCCCAAAGGTTGTGAAGGCCCAAACGATCGTAAGATCCGGGGTCGGAACAATGCGGAGGGTGTGGGGTGGATCGCATGTGGTCACACCCTATTTTTTTGTTTCGGAATCTATATTATCAGCTGATTTTGTTTCAAAAAAAAAAAAAAAAGTGAATATTTCTACTATTATATTTTTCCCATTATCTGCAATGTCTACTAAAATTGTGGGGTTAGAACTTACTAATGTTCACAATTATCCTCAATATTCATTTAGTTGGCAACTACAAATATCTAAGGTTTATTGCCGCAGATGACATGGTTTATGGGTTTGGTAGGAGAACCGCAAAAGGTGATGCCTAAGCATTGATCTCAGAATGGCCTTTCATACTGTACAATGGGAGGCTATCATCTCTACCCAGAAGACATGATTTCTCTCCACTATTTTACACAAGGGTTCTGGAATTGTATATCCTATTTTCCTCGCCTACCTACTCAGCCTTAATTGAAGGATCCCCCATCTCACCCCCCTTCAAAAACCACATAGGAATCAGGCAAGGTGATGGTGATGGACAGAGAGGGAATTAAGGAACAAGAGACTTGATACCTACCAAGTGAATGAAGCAAAAAATAACAAGAGTTCCTGCACTTCTTCTAAGATCTTTGAGAAGAATAGGAGACTAACTAATTCTGTAGTTTTTCATTACTTGATAACATAATTAGTAGGAATGTGTGATCGGATACTATTTAATTTTTATGTAGCCTCCATATGTACTTGGGACAGTTATGAAATAATGTAAGACCTGAATGTTTAAATCTGTAAACTGTTACATATTCATACACATCTCGAGGAGAACAAACAATCTTTTTCTTCTTCTATATTTTACCTGTCATCTGTAGGTATCATTGTCTAAATTTGCTTATTCTACACTGTCTGCATGATGATGAGCCTGCTAAGAAGTAAGAATATCCATCTCTAAGTCATATAGAATGAGTGATGGGATCACTTTTTTAACTCCCTTTTGTTAAGTTATTGGTAGGTGTTCCCTCTAACATGATAGAGAATGAGATATATGTGATGCAATTATTCGTTATAAGCCGGACGCATGAGGAGAAACCCGTAGCCTATGGGTTATGACTATGATCTCCCACATAATGGTGTCAAATACCTTCCTGAGATCTACATTTAAACCACACCACACCTCCTAAGAGATCTACAGTTCTGTCTTCAAGCATTTTGGTTGACACATGTAAATGAAGCAATACTTTTGAACTCTGACATAAATGGCATGTCTGAGGCTGTAGAAGTCTTAGGGATGAGAGTAAGAAAGGTGTTGTTAATTGTTTGTGATAGTGGTCTGCCATTGAATAATTGGCATAGAACTCAGCAATAGCTTTAATTAATGCCATAATTTCAGGATGAACATGCCTGTAAATCCATTAGGTCTGCTGACTTTTCAATTTGGAAGGAACATATGGTGGCTCTCGACTCCTCCTCAATTGGCCGTTATGACTAATGATATCCACTTGGTCATTGGTAGAGACAAATCTATGAAACCAAACTGTGTACCAAATCTAAACTCTGTTTTCAGTTCTGTATATTTCTGTGAAATTTTGCAGTCTAACAGGGCGGTGAGTTTAATTACGAATGATAATTTATGATGCCTCTCCTTCAGACCAAAATGTCAGAAGAAGAGTTGTTGTTAGCCACTTAAGATTGTTATTACGACAAAACTGGAAGATCAACTTCCATGTGAGCATGTCTGGTTACTCTATTACTAGATATCATAGTCACATAGGATAGTGTTGGTGACTTTACTTATCTCTCTCTCTATTTTGTTTTTTTATATCTCCTATAATTCTAGGCATTGCTCTTCATTTTTAATGAGAATCTTTATTTCGATAAAAAAAGTAATATTCAGGCAAGACATGGATTTGATTTTAGATTTGTCAGTATTCATGCAATAATATTCATGGTAAGTTCGCCTGATACATCAAAGATTTGACAGTATACGAATTATTTATGTTAAAATAATACCATATTTGTGTGTGATTGGTAAGCATATCCAATCTATAATCTTGATGCCGTGACATGTTTTGCCTCACTTATTTATTCTCAAATCTCAATCACCAAACCTGAATTATTTAAACCATTGAATACTCCTGATTTTATTATTTGTTTATGTGTTGCAGATGCAAAACAGAGAGGGAAATAAGCACTTCTCGTACAATTCATGTTTCATAGGTTCGAAGAGGGAAATCTAGTCGAGAGATCAACGCTTTTGATTAATCAATATCTATTAGATTGTTTAGATTTTAGTTGTTTGTCTTCGAAGAATTTTGTTTTAGATTTGTGTGAAGTATTGCATAAGTGAACAGAATTTTGATGTATTTTTAGATATTAAATAGAGAGAGTACATGTCACGTGTCTTTTTTATATGTTGACTTCAAATTGGGTTTTTTATATGTTATAACCTTAAATAATTGAAGCTTTAGGAGAAGAGGATTTCTCCCATACTTTCTAATTTTTTCTTTGATTTATGATTAGTGAGCAAACAAAACCAGTGTGTTTATCTTGAATATTTTTAATTTGAAGGTTCCTGAAAATCTGTTAATCAAGCGTATAGGTTTTATAGAATATCAATAATATTTTAAAAAATTTACCAAGACATTTCTATTTTCAATTTTGATTTCATTTTTGAATAACTAATGCAATTACTATGATTGTATGATTTGTATATGCAGTGCACACAGCCACATAGGCAATACCCCGCATTTCTTTTAATTTTGCATTCAATTTCTATTTTCACATTTCTTTTAATTTCTTTTTCATTAGATTAAACAGGTTCAAAAATTAAATTGTAACACAAAACAGTTTTTCTGTTAATCTTAAATAATTGAACACAAATGAAGCCTGGAGAATGACAGTTTCTGTAAACGGAGATGTAATCATTTTTTCCACACTAAATGTGAGCATGAGTGTCATCTGAATTATTTTTTCCATTCGAATTGAAATTGTTATTTACAGGAAAATGATCATAAATTAAATAGCTCTATTTGTCAATGTGGGCTAACTGATCTTTTTCCACACTATAATCTAGTTACATAATAATATTCTTACATATTACATTCAAATCGTAATTAAAATTTCGACAGGATCATTTTAGAAAATTGTTTCTAACATACCTGTAAAAATTGATCAAAACAAATATCGACTAAAATAATCATTTAATTCTCATACAAACATTCGACCATACTAAATGAAAAAAGAAAACGTCATTCAGTTCACGCTGATGTTACAAACACATAAATAATCTTAGTTAGTTAACGCAAAAAAGAACATACATTTAGTTACATCCGAATTTAAATCTAACACTTCATTTGAATCTTCTCTTACGTATATTCGAATTCTTCATTTTTACAGTCCAGTCACTGTATTCCATTCGCTCAACCAGTCGTCGAAATAGACAGTTACGAAGTTTAGGTACGTCAGACTTCTTCCATGACATTTGCTCATCGAGACTAATATCGTTGAATAAGCCATCTTCAATGTGTAGGTAATCAATCAGAGATGAAATCCCATGAAACATATATAAACCGCCATCAAGCTTCGGATTAATTTCTTGAGGAAATGTCAAACAATCTACGAATTGAGGGTCACTATGCCTCTCGATGAATAGAAATTCTTCAAACCATTTGGTCATCCACAGCCTTTAAAAAAATTATGGTCTTATTTTCTAGGAGACGATATATATATAAATCAAACATTGATAATAACTTACAGTACGTTTTACAGCACCAGTGTTAACAGCTCCACGTATCTCGCGGTTTGAATCATAATGTGTGTATCTATTTTCGGCACGGGACCATAGAAGAAAGTGCCAGTGAGTCATCGTTTTCATTGCAATTATGTAGAACCTACCATGCCTTTTAAAATCTCCATTCATTGATGCGCAAACAACATTGTGGTGGATTTCTACATCTCGAGAGTTAACTAATTGCGGCACTACCCGAGAAGTCCGATCCTCATATTCATCATCGAATAGTTCTGGATTGACAAACTGAAACCTAGATCCATGTACACATTTTTCTGCTAGTTCTGCACGTATGACCCCGAAGAAAACTTCGACCAGCTACATATCAATTACGAAAAAATCAATATGATATTGAAACGAAAAGTTCTAACAATAATATTATACAATATAATACTAAAAATATTAATCACTAACCATAACATCATACGTCTTGTGTTGCAATATATCATTTAGATGTTGGCCTAAACAAGTAACAGTATCATTGGCAATTAGGTAAAAAGATGACGACCTATACCTGCAATGGAGTTTCACAAATCGACGAATTTGAATAAAAAATATGATATAATAAACAATGTTAATTATAAAAGAAATATAAGGGTAAATGTTTCAGAATAAGCATGATTTAAACTAACTACTCACTCAGCTTTCATTACTAGACGTTTAGTCTCTTCATTCAACTTAGGCACAAGTGCACCATTGTTGGTATCAATTAGGTGAAGTTCTCTATCCTTCTTCCTCTTATTGGCAACCTACAATTTCACAATTGACTAGTGATCGTAAGAAATTAGAATACAGGATAATAAAATTTAGTAATGAGAATATGTACAAACCTTCTCAGCATTACGGTCCTTCACTCTTTTGATCATAGATGAAACATACGGTGATTCTTTACTTATAATGTCTGATTGGGAGAAATTTATCCTGCGGGCTACATCTGAGATATCTCCTATCCTAGGTGGATTTACAGTACTCTCTAGCGCATCAGCAGATGCTACCACAGACGCCCAGAAATCAGGGGATGATATGAAAATAGAATTTGCTTGCGACGTTCCCCCGTTCAATAAAGGGGTCCTCATATCATTCAACAATTCAATTGTTTTTGCTGGACTCATATAGTCTTCGTTCAAACGCAATTGTGTATAAGCGTTTCCATTAGGCCTCATGCCAGATATTTTACTATACCTGACATCATTACACAATTGACTGTACATCGACTGACCCTCTTCGACCACAAGTATTAAATTTGATTTAGAATATGTATATGGGGTTGACGGTTTTTTTCCTGAGTTAGTCACTACCTTTACTGGGATATTCGAGACAACGGAAAGTTGAGTATTATCACAAACATCCATATAGGATTGATCTAAAAGTTCGAAACTTGGTGGACAAACAGATTGGTTGGTTGAAGATTTCAAAACATGTGTGCCATTAGATTCTGGCAACGGCTGTGGGGATGAAATGTCAACTACTGGCAATTCTGAAGTTTGAATATTTGGCGGCATAAACATTTTCGGACTAGGTGGAGTGACATGACTTGTGACATCATTTGACACTTCATCAGATGTGATTTCCAAATTTTGACATGGTTCAACGAGCATATACTCATACAATTCAAAGCCCTGAAGAACTACGGGACTATCTATCTTCTGGCATTCCTGACCTAAACCATCGACCGTCTGACATTCAAACTTCTCATTCCTTTCTATGCAATCAAATAATTCATTCATTGGGTTGTCTTTAAAAGAATCGAAAGACAATGTGGGTGACGGCGTACGTAAATCTACAGTAGTAGGGACATCCGAATGGACGTCTGTTATTTTTGTTTCCACGCAATCATGGCCATTAACATTCGCAGTATCTATAGGACATGCTAATTTAATAAATCCTCAAGTACTAATTTAAACAATAAAAATATAGTGCTTTTAAGCAAAATACTTACCAGCACAAGATGTTTTGCAAACAACTACATCCGCTCTACACTGCATCAATTAAACAAGGATGATGAGAATACGATATTACATTAAAACCTACCAAGAGATTCGAAACGTACCTTTCGTAGATTTGATTTTCCCTTCCTCATTCTTGTGTAATGTTTAAATTCCATTAGAGTCGGTTGAAAAAGACGTCTATTTGATACCTGGCAAAAATTCGTCTAATGAAAGGTGGAAATATTTCCAGTAAATTTTAAAAAAAAAATTGCAAAATCATTTCAATGATAGAGTTATAATTATTTCGCCAAATAAAATGCATATATGTCTCACTAATTAATACATCAAATATTTAATACATCACTACAAATATTTAACAATATTTGATAGATCTACTATCAAAAACCTCTTGCGAAGGTCCATCACCAGTGTATACGAAAGGGAAGATTGAGACCTGTAATAGAATACCAATATCATTTTAGCCAAATCTAAAATAATATGATAATATGCTTCATCGAATTTAAGGTTACATAACGGACATGCACCTCATCATTAGATAGTGAACTTATAGTGCGATTTCCTCTATTAGTAGAACTTTCATATCTATGAAATATTACCCTATTGCCAAGCGAGGTAGGAGGGAATAAATTTGACCGCTCCCATAAGAATACCTATAATGGGAAATATATGATTAATAATTACTCAAAAAGAATACAATTAGGACAAAAAGAGGTTAGGATAGGATGAATTACATTTAGGACAAAAACACAACCGTGGATATACTCTCCAACACGATCACCTATCCTCTCGCGTCGCCTAACAGAATGAGATGCTGAATTCATGTTCCTAAACAACTGTTCTAAAATGAGTTCTGACCAATTTAGGCATTTAAGGTCATCCAGGTTTTCTAGGTAATGAAACATCTTCAATGGCATTGTCTTCTTCGATGTAGGTAGCAGGAACGAGCTGAACAACAGACAAAGCCACAACCTCACACAATCTTCAGCAAAATTATGGTCATGCTTACCAGAAGAGACTGTCCTCAAAAAAACTTCTTTCACAAGAGTACTGAATCAAATAGAATATCAATGAATATAGAGATGTAAGATTTATACAGATTTATTTCTAAGACAAATAAAAACATACTTGGTGACCTGTTTTACTCCAAAATATTTCATCCAAAATCGAGTTTCATGAGATGTATCGTCATCACGGCCTACGGATATAGGTAATCCAGTTGATGGGATATCAAGTACATTACCGACATCCTTAATAGTCATTATAATGACTTTGTCTTTAAGCTTGAAAGCATAGTTGCCAATATATCTACCGACAAGATCGTCTAGATGATACGAATTGACAACGACATTTGACTTCTGCAGAAACTGTCCAAAGCCTATTTTGCAAACTAGGTCATGAAAATCAGCAGGTAATTTCCCCACTACACTCATATAAGTATTGATGAAACCTGAGTAACAACACCGATTCTGTACTAGGAAATGACCTGTGACCATTAGATTAAATCAATTGAAGACTAATAGTTGATTCTAAAATTTTCAAGATAAAAGAGTATCGTATTAAACTTACTATTTTTAGCTCCCCTAACATAAGTGTCTGGAAATTTTACTTGGGGTAAAAGCTCATGATCAATCTTTGATTTATCAATTCGCTTCGTCTTCTTCTTCGGCAGATTACCTAGCACAAGTAAAAATTATTGATACAAAATACAATTAAAATAATGTAGTTTAAGAACATTACATTTGCAACATATAACTTGCGGGTCCTTGCGTTTGACCTTCGGGCCATCATCTAATTGAGAATGGATATGACTTCTCAAAAGTTCACCTGCGTCGGCCGATGTACTAACTCTTGATCGAGACACACCTATTGATCGAGACACAGACAAATAAGTTATAGTCATACAAAACTCATTAAATAGTGTAAGTATTTCTAATGAATGTTTAGAAAAGCATAATATCCTAATAATGGCAATGATGCGACCACAAACTAATAAAAAAATAACAAACCATGTGTTGGTGCAAAACTAGATGTAGTTTCCCCATCGACATCCGAATCGGATAGACTGACCTATTGAAAATGCAAGTCAATACTAATAGCTCTACACAAACTAAGAAATAATTGGGGACATAAGTAAACTAGGTGGTTCTTAGAACTTACAATCGATGTGATAATAACCATAACTCCGCCCGAATACAAAGTAGACGTAATAAGTACTACAACAATATCAGTAAAACGTCATTGATAGTTGACAAATATTAAAAATTAGAGTTGGTGATACAGTATCCCGAACACGGTCACAACCTACCAGCAACTAGAAGTCCGGATAGCCTAAGATGAGTTGAGGTATCTATTCTAGGGTTGGGGAGGTCCCAGGTCGAATCCTAGGAAGATCGACTTTCCTGAGGATCGACTTCCCTGGGATCGACTTTTGAATAAAGTCGATCACCAGGAAAGTCGACCCCCAGAAAGTCGATCTCTGGAAAGTCGACCCCTGGACCCAATCTGATCAGTTGGGCAGTTAGGCGGTTACTGCCCAAATGACCAGATTACCCCCATAAGAACCCCTATAAATAGAGGGCACCCCCCACTCATTGAAGGCAAGTCATTTGGAGTAGAAGAATTTCTAGTGAAGCAGAGCTCTGTGCACTTGAGTTCCGGTCGGGTTTTCCGCGGAGTTCCCTGCTTGGCGCTTGCTTGCGCGTCTTGGAGTACTGGTCGGGTTTCACCCCCATCAGTTGGCGCCGTCTGTGATTCAAAGATACTCACGACAAAAGCTCCTCGACTTTTTCGAAAAAAGTGATCGACTTTTTTCCAAGTCGCCAGCTAGGGAGTCTTGCGAGGAAATCAGCCAGCAAGGGATCAACTTTTCAGAAGATCGACTTTTTCTTCCAAGGAAAAAAGTCGATTCCTCAAGAAGCTACGCTTTCAGGCTACGACTTCCAAGTGCACTAGGGATCAACTTTTTTGAAGATCGACTTTTCTCCAAGCAAAAATCGAACACTCTTTTCAAAAAAGTTGAACACTCCAGGATGGTGGTAACTCGAAGCACTTCCCAAGGAGGAGGAGCAAATTCTCAGGACGCGCCAAAGCAACAGCCTGGCAACTCAAAAACTAAAAGGCCAGTGGGTCGACCACCCAAGGGCAACAAGAACAAAAGGACTCCCACGGAACCTGAGGCTGAACCCGAAGGTGAGCCTGAGCAAACTCCCCAAGTTTCAGCAGGAGGGGAGAATCTGAACATCACGGTTCAGGCAATAGCTGAGGCCATCCGGCTCCTTGCTGAGAAGGAGAAACCTTCGGAAGAACAACCTCAGAAGGGGAAACCCACGAGCAGCAAGGAACCAAGGGCTGCAGCATCAGAAACCACTCACGGGTTTGTAAAGATGCCTATAGAGGAGCTGGAGAAGATGAAGGAAACCATAGCAAAAATGAGTGAGAAGATAAAGGATATTGAAAAGTCTAAAGCATCAATATACCAGTCAAAAGCTCAAACCTCAAAGCAGGCCAAGGCGCAGCAGGAGGTGTCGAGTCATAAGGCAGCACACTCCAGCGCACCACTACCTCACAAACCAGAGGAGCAACCCAAACCTCTTTTCAGAAAACCCGTACAGGAAGAAAGCACGGGAGACACAGAAGGAGGCGAGGTTCCAAATTGGCTGGTAGGCATGGATGCCCTGCACAGATCGCTGATGGTAAAACCAGCACCTTTGAAATTCAGGCTACCCAGGCTGCAGATTTATGATGGGAAGATGGACCCAGCAGACCACATAAATATGTTTGTGGGGGCAATGCAATGGGCCACATCAAGGGATGACATCCTATGTAGAGCATTCCCAGGAACACTGAAAGGGCCTACATACAGGTGGTTCGTTGAACTACAGCCAGGGAGCATAACAAGTTTCGAAGACTTGAAAAAGAAATTCGTCGCCCAACACTGTGGAAACACAAGAGTAAGAAAGGGCACAGAATCACTGTTTGCAATCAAACAGAATGGAGATACGCTCTGGAATTATATAACTAAATTCACGGAAGCCATGCAGAAAATCTCCGATCTGAACACAACAATCGCAATATGCGCATACTCAAAAGGGCTAGACATGAACACGCCATTGGTAATAAAGCTAAACGTCAGTAATGTAAAATGCATGGAGGACCTGCTAACAAAGGCCCAGAAATATATAAATTCTGAAGAGTATGAGAAAGAAAAAGAAAAAGAGAGAGGTGCCATAAGCAATAAAAAAGCATATGAAGCACCAAAGAAGAAATTTCAGAAGTTTGAAAAAGGAGAATTATCCTGGAGACCAAAACACGATGGAAAGGTCTACCAGACATCTGAGGAGTTTGGGAAATCAAGATATCCAAAGTACAAAGACTTAGGATTTACGATTTTCACTACTCCAAAAGAGGAAATCTACAATAAAGAAAAGGGAAGAATAAGGTTTCCTCAACCAGAAGAGTTAAACCCTGCAACTAAAGAGGCTCGAACAAGGAGGAACAG
Organism: Zostera marina; assembly: GCA_001185155.1. Lineage (NCBI taxonomy): Eukaryota > Viridiplantae > Streptophyta > Magnoliopsida > Alismatales > Zosteraceae > Zostera > Zostera marina. The sequence goes on from LFYR01002048.1 coordinate 415,967, forward strand.
GTATTGCAAGTTCCACAAGGATTACGGACACAATACAGAAAACTGCAGGGAGCTGAGTACCTTCCTAGACACACAAGTGAAGGAAGGGAAGCTAAGGCAATACATAAATAAAATAGAAAGGGGACGACAAGGCTGCAAGGACCCAAAGAACAAGGGTAAGCGCCAACGCTCAAGGAGTCCCGATTCATTCAGACACTGACCACAAAAGAAGGGTAATTAATTTAATCTTCGGTGGAGGATCGGTAGGAGAAAGCAGAAGTTACTCGCGTAAAGTAATGCAGACTACAACGGTACCAAAATCTAAGAAAAGATCGTGCCCAAGCGAGGAAATAAGCTTCTCTGAGGAAGATCTGGACAACGTGGTCAGCCCACATGAGGATCCACTAGTGATACAAGTGGATATAGGGGATGATTTAAGTCTGAACAAAGTAATGGTGGACAACGGCAGCTCAGTAGATATACTATACCTAGCTGCGTTCGAGAAAATGGGCTACAAAGTGGATCAGCTAACCCCGGCCAAGGAAGCCATTTATGGGTTCACAAACACAAAGGCCCCAGTAGTAGGAGCCATCGATCTACAGATATCCCTGGGAACAAGAAACGGGAGAGTATCACGCACAGCACATTTCATCGTGGTCAATATAGACTCTCCGTTCAATGGGATCTTGGGCAGACCAAGCATTCACGGTTTCAAGGCAATACCGTCATCTTACCACCAATGCTTCAGGTACCCAGGAAAAGATGGCAAAATGGCAACAGTTTTTGGAGCACAGAAAGACTCCAGAAATTCGTACAGGAAGGCAACTAAAATATCCAAACCTATAACCCTGTACATCCAAGAAAGAGAGGAGGAAGAAGACACAACCTCATCTAATCAAGTTGGGGAGGTCAAACTCTCAAAAGGAGGAGTCCTGATAGGCACATCTTTATCCTCCGAGTTGAAAAAATCACTACTGCAACTATTAGAAACCCATGTGCACACGTTCGTATGGGAAGGGGAGGCATCCTCACAGGTACAGCGTGCTATAACATGCCATGAGCTCAACATAGACAGTAGCTTTACTCCAATACGGCAGAAGCGAAGAATACTCGCAGCTGAAAGAAAGGAGGCAGCACAGGCTGAAATCGAAAAATTAATCAAAGCTGGGCACATCCGGGAAGTCAAATATCCAAAGTGGTTAGCAAACCCAGTCATGGTTAAAAAATCTAATGGGAAGTGGAGGATGTGTGTAGACTTCACAGATCTCAACAAAGCATGTCCAAAAGACAGCTACCCACTCCCATCCATCGACAGATTAGTAGATGCAGCATCAAGAAATGAGTTGTTATCTATGATGGATGCACATTCAGGGTACAACCAGATCTTAATAAAAGAGGATGATGAAGAGGCTACATCATTCATCACAGAATGGGGGACATATTGCTACAAAGTCATGCCTTTCGGCCTACGAAATGCAGGAGCAACCTTCCAAAGGCTGATGGACAAGGTTTTCAAAAAGCAGGAAGGAAGAAATGTCCTGGCATATGTAGATGACATTCTGGTGAAGTCCAAAAAAGCAGATGAACACCCAAAGGATCTGAAAGAAACCCTGGAAACTCTGCAGAATTACTGAATGAGGTTAAACCCTGCCAAATGCAGTTTTGGAGTACAAGAAGGAAAATTTCTTGGATTCTATGTAGGGCAGAAAGGGATAAAACCAAATCCAGATAAAATAGCAGCGATACTAGAAACAGCACCACCTCGAATAATAAAGGAGGTACAAAAGCTGAACGGAAAAATCAATGTCTTAAGTCGGTTCATTTCCAAAACAGCAGACAAGTGCAAACCCTTTTTCCAACTACTAAAAACTAGTCAAAAAGGGACAATAACATGGACTACAGAGTGTGACGAGGCATTTCAACAACTCAAAACACATCTGGCTTCTCTACCACACCTAACTTCGCCAAAGATAGGGGAGGAATTGTACGTCTACGTAGCAGCTTCAGAAGAAGCTATCAGTGCAGTTCTAATATGTCAAAGGGACAGTGAACAGATCCCGATATATTATCACTCAAAAAGGCTACAAGGGGCAGAAACAAGATATCCTCCAGTGGAAAAAATAGTCCTGGCAGTAGTACATGCAGCACACAGATTCAGAGCATACTTTCTGGCTCACACAATTAAAGTCTTAACAGAACATCCACTCCGCAGAATCCTCCACAGGCCAGATACTTCCGGAAGGTTAACGAAGTGGGCACTGGAGTTAAGCGAGTTCGATGTAGATTTTGTTCCTGCCACATCCATTAAGGGGCAAGCAGTTGCAGACTTCATTGTAGACATGACCCAGGAAAGCAAAGAAAAACCTTGGATAGTAGAGGTTGATGGCTCAAGCTGCAGTACAGGTGCAGGAGTGGGAATAAAGATAATCACTCCAGACCAAAGAATATATGAACATTCTATCAGATTACAGTTCTCAGCTATGAATAATATAGCAGAATACGAAGCTGTAATCCAAGGAATGAGAATTCTCAGAAGGTTGGGGGCATGTTCAGTAATTATTAGAACAGATTCTCAACTAGTGGCTCGGCAATTCACAGGAGAGTTCACTGTTAAAGAACCTCTAATTGTACAGTACGCAGCCACACTAGAAAAAATCAAAGAACAATTCACCAAGGTTGAAGTAGAGCAGATTCCAAGGAGTCAAAATAACTCAGCTGATGCCCTGGCAAAGCTAGCTTCTGCTTTCGAGGGGGGCAGAGAGAGATACTAGTTGACTCAGCATCTACACCTTCATGTAACTTAGTCACGATCCAGGCAGAAGACTGGAGGAAACCCTTGATAGAATACTTCAAGGGGCAGAAACTTCCTGAAAACAAGAATGAAAGACGCAAGTTGCAAACACGCGTTTCAAGATTCTGCCTGATCGGTGACATTCTGTATAAGAAATCCTACGATGGACCTCTAATGAAATGTGTCTCAATAGAAGAAGGACAATTCATTGTAGAGGAGATTCATCAAGGAGTATGCGGAATACATCAAGGGGGAAGATCTCTGGCCCAAAGAATAATAAGGCAGGGATACTTCTGGCCCACACTGAAAAAAGATACAGTCCTATTTGCATGAAAATGCAAGGCCTGTCAAATACACAAGTACATACAGAGAAATCCCGCAACTCAGCTAACAGGGGTAGAAAGCCCCATCCCCTTTGCAATGTGGGGATTAGATATTGTGGGACCATTTCCAGTATCGACAGGTCAGGCCAAATTTATATTTGTGGCTGTCGACTACTTCACTAAATGGGTCGAGGCACTAGCTGTACCCAAGATAACTCAAGGAGCAGCAACAAAGTTTGTCTTCAAGTGCATAATGTGCAGATTCGGTGTTCCAATGCATATAGTGACAGATAACGGTACACAGTTTACCGGTGGGGAGTTTACGAGA
>LFYR01002048.1:426136-442170 GCA_001185155.1 Zostera marina
CCTACGGATGAACGTAGGTAGACGAGGAGTCACACTTAGCCTCAGTCGCAAAAAGGCGAACAAAAGGAGGGGGCAAGTAATCAAACAATAATCCTCACCTACGGATGAACGTAGGTAGACGAGGAAGCACACTCAACCCCTATCGCAGAAAGGTGAGCAAAAGGAGGGGGCAAGTAATCAAACAATAATCCTCACCTACGGATGAACGTAGGTAGACGAGGAAGCACACTCAACCCCTATCGCAGAAAGGCGAGCAAAAGGAGGGGGCAAGTAATCAAACAATAATCCTCACCTACGGATGAACATAGGTAGACAAGGAAGAACACTTAGCCTCAGTCGCAGAAAAGCGAGCAAAAGGAGGGGGCAAGTATTCAAGTAATAATCCTCACCCACGGATGAACGTGGGTAGACGAGGAAGCACACTCAACCCCTATCGCAGAAAGGCGGACAAAAGGAGGGGGTAGGGTACTCTCAAAACCCGCCACAGGGAAGAGAACCCAAACAGTGCTCAAAGATAGCTCAGGCAAGGCGTCAAGGTGGGCAAGCAGGGTTTCGCGGGAGAATCGGACCAGACAGGTGCGCAAGGAGTATGCTTCGGCTAGGACAAACCGGACAATAGTTGGCAAAAGCGCGTGACAACCTCCGTGGAAGCATAGATACAACCTCGAAGGCGTAGAGAGGGGGGAATACTGGTGAGAGAGGATCTTACATCTAAGGACATCACCAAAAATCCACACCCCAGCACGCAAAGAGGGAGGAATACTGATAGTACAAGGTCTGACACACAGACAATAGTACTAGAAGATGTATCCCAGAGTATCTAATACGCAGAGGAGGGGGGAGTACTGGTGATACAGTATCCCGAACACGGTCACAACCTACCAGCAACTAGAAGTCCGGATAGCCTAAGATGAGTTGAGGTATCTATTCTAGGGTTGGGGAGGTCCCAGGTCGAATCCTAGGAAGATCGACTTTCCTGAGGATCGACTTCCCTGGGATCGACTTTTGAATAAAGTCGATCACCAGGAAAGTCGACCCCTGGACCCAATCTGATCAGTTGGGCAGTTAGGCGGTTACTGTCCAAATGACCATATTGCCCCCATAAGAACCCCTATAAATAGAGGGCACCCCCCACTCATCAAAGGCAAGTCATTTGGAGAAGAAGAATTCCTGGCGAAGCAGAGCTCTGCACACTTGAGTTCCGGTCCGGTTTCCCGCGGAGTTCCCCGCTTGGCGCTTGCTTGCGCGTCTTGGAGTACTGGTCGGGTTTCACCCCCATCAAGAGTTCATTAGAAATAGCAATGGTGTAAGGTAATCAACGAGATTGTTGATATAGACTAAAGGATTAAAATAAATAACAAATTACGTTGCAAAAATCCATTTGAGTTCATAGAAATTTCATTTGAAAAGGTGGCATCTAACTTAGTGTCAATCGACTGGTATCAAGCAATTTTTGGCAGAGTTATCAAAAGCTAGACAAAAAAAATTCGAAACATAGAATTTAACCTCAACGAAAAATTAATATACAAATTCAATCCATAGATAATGCAAGAAATCAGGTAAGAAATAACTAGTTGTATTTAGATAATCAAATTTCGATTTGATTACTAAGGATGTAGCAATTATATCTAGGTGAATATTACTAAGATCAACTAAATAATCAACAGCTCCTACAGGAAATGATAATTTTAAACAGCTGGCCTATAATAAAAACGATACAAGGATTCGTAAAGGAGTAGATCAAATCGAAAGATATGGATTGGAATCAGATTAAAAAAAAGTAGATAAATAAGAGACACATTATGATTGGAATATACGAACACCATTGTAAATTTTGAAATGTATAATCATATTAATTATGGATTTTGCTTCAATAGTCGATATTCAATTGCTATTTAAGTTTGCAGATATTCTATACATTTTCCAACAGTTGAGGTATACAACTATTGAGATTTGGGTTTCAAAAAGTTAATTCTCGATTAGAAGTCCGTCGAGATTTAGGTTTTCTAAATTCATGTCCCTTGCTAGGGGATTTGGGATTTCTTAAATCCCACACATCATTTTGTATTCAATGAATAAAAAAAGGTTGGCTTTTCTAATACTTTAATAAGCTTTTTTACAAAGTAATAGGAGCATATTAGATTAATTGAAGATAGCCACTAAGCTCGGTAAATTGTGAAAAAATCTGAAGAATAAAAGAAAATGCTCTGGAGAGTAATTAGAAAAATCCTAAAATTGAAGATTTTAACTAGAAATTTAGAACAGCATACAGAAGAAACATTACAATAATTACTAGTAATTGGTGAATTCATCAAATTTAATATTGATCCCCCCGATATATCATTTCTGTTTGGTATTTACAGAGTTTGATGGCAGACGCGAAAAATTGGAAACAAATAATAAACTACAGAGAATAAACCATCCGAGTTAATAGTATTCTAATCTAAAATGCGGGCAAATACCATAGTGTTTATTAAGTTGTTTTCAATGACTGATGGCTAGAACTTGTTTTCAAGGCTAGAACCAACTTGACAAATTAATATTCGAACTTCATCAATAACTAAGAACTCAATTGTCGGTTGAAGAATACAAATTGGAATAGAAATGTCAAATGAAAGTAAAAAGGAATGTAAAAACATGTCGTTGGCATTTAAATAGAAATATAATTAAAAAATGATGAACAATTTAGCAAATACCATACTAATATAATGAAATAAATTGGGTTCGACCCAGAAAATTTTTATTTCAATATAGAATAAAGGATATGACAATAAACTTTTGAAAATGTATCAACGGTAAATATATCAATATCAGTAAATATGTCATGCTTTGGAATAAAATAAAAACAGAACATAACTAAGATATACAATGTCATTCTGAAGCTATGAAAAATAAATTACAGCCCCGAAATTTATATTTGGTACTATGGAAAATAAGCAAGCGTTGAATAGAAAGGGATCGACGAACCTAACATGTGAAATAATACACTAAAAAAACACAACCATTGATCAAAAAGAGTTATCGAACAATAAAAAACACGTACAAAAAACTAATCATGTTGGAAAAGTGGGTTACACATAGTCAATTTAATTTCGATATGCGAATTTTGATTTCATACTATATTCCCGAAGATGAGGACATTGTAAATAGATGGATATTATTATGAAAAACTATCAAATCTACAGCTCCTATAGGATATGATAATTGGAAACCGGTGGAATGAACAAAAATTCATAACATTCATGGTCGAAGAATTAATTACAGCGATAGATAATGTTTGGAATCAGAAGAAAAAAAGGAGATATTACAGAAAAATATGGTGAATAGGAATGTAAGAAAACAATAGTATAATCCGAAAAGGAAAATCAAATTTGTTCAAAATTTGTTAAGATGTCCAGCATTAACTTGAGATATAGGATTTCAGAAATCCTACAAAGCATTTAGTATTCGATCAATCACATTGGGTAGGATAAGCTATTGCTCCACATACGTATTATACAATTTAGCTGGAGAATAATATATTATTCAAACATAGCAAGTAAGCTTTATGAAATGTGGAAAAATCTATAGAATAAAATAAATTTATCTAGAAGGTAAATATAATAATCCTATTACAATACATTGTAGTAAGTAATCTATAACAGCATACAAAAACCAACAGATGAATAATTGCTAGATTTTCTAGAATTCATCAAATACAATATAAACCATCAGAAATATCATTTCTGTTTAGTAAAAAAAACAGGGAGGTAGTCCTTCGATAATACTCACTGCTGATCAATAGAAACAGATAACAAACTACGGAGAAAAAATCCTCCGAGTTCATGGTAATTTCATCTCAAATTTTGGCACATACCAAATTTTCTATTGGCTGGTCATCAATCACTCATGTCCAGGGTTGATATTATCGAAAGCTTGGGGGAATATAAGATTCCGAAACGAAGGTTTAACCCTAATCGACATATTAGTATAAAAATTCCATACAAAGATACGAACTAAACTAATGGTTGTAGATTATAACTTAGGAAAGAAAAGTAAATTCAATGTAAAAAGGGATGTGCAAACAAATTGTTTGAATAAAAATAGAATTATCATTAAAATTAAACAATGAACAAAATCAAAAATCAAAGTCGGAGGAATATAAGTAAATAACTTGGGTTCGACAGTAACAAATTAATTTCAATATTAGATAGGATAAAAAATTTCGAAAATGACGACTATTTGTATAGATCAACATTAAGATCATGAACATTATTTCCAAAAACATAACAATGAATATGTAATGCTTTTTAATCAAATATCAACAGAAAATAATTAAGACATAAATGGTCATGTCGAATATTTAAAAAAAAAATTTATAGACCCAATTTTTACTTAAGTACTATGACCAAAAAACCAGAGGTGAATAAATATGGATCCGCAGAACTAAGTTATAAAATAATAAATTACAGACATACTAATATTTTTAGTGTAATTATTATATTGAAAAAAAAATTTAATCATGGTTGTAAATGGGTACTACACATGTATCGTTAGAATACCAGTGATTTTATACTTAAAAAAAGATTTCGAAAAAAAACAAAAAAACAAACTAATAACATGGTGAAAATGGGGGTAACGAATAACTAGTATTTGATTTTGATTTTGTACTGGATTTCTAAAGATCAAGACATTGAACTATATAACTAAGATAATACACAGAACTTCGTAGAATAATTCCAATGAAGATAACTTCGTTTAGTGTTCCAATTATTGTTCCATTATTGTTACATAATTCCAATTATTGTTCTGTGTATTACTTGGAATTATACACAGAACTTCATTTAAGATAACTAAGATAATACACAGAACTATAAACTAACCAACCTGTTTCTATTGATCTAGCATTACTAGACGGTAAAATAATTCCAATCGTGTAGAATCAAATAAATTTCATACCATTCATGTTCAAGAATTGATTACATGAATAGATAAGGATTGGGGATAGAAAAAAGAAGAAAATCAGTACGGAAAGACATGTAGAAGAGAAATCTAAGGTAACAAGATTTGTATTCGAAAATGAAAATCTATTACCTTTGTTCATAAACATATGGGGATTTTGATTGATGCTATTTACGATGCCTCAAATTATTTGGATTTTTCGAAATCGTGAACTTCATATTAGGGATTTAGAAATACCTCAAATCATTTGTTATTTGATGAATGGCATATAGTATGACATGCGATTTTTTTCGGTAATGTGATTTAGTTATTCGCCGGGAACATATGGATTAAATGACACATTTTGAATAAGGTAGATCAAATGTAAACAACATACCCACTAGTTCTGTCAAAACTCAGATTGATTTGTCGACGCGCAGCACGAGCGGAACCTGAAATCGCCGTCGGCCGGAAGATATTTTTGCCCAATGCGTTGATGAAGGAGGCGTAAGAAGTGAATGAGATAGATGCGAATGTTATTTGGGGAAATATTAAGAGGGTTGCGGATTGCAATGTCAGCAACGATTATCGACATTGTTTTTTTTATTGCTATTAAGAATGTAGACTGGACGGCCGACGGTAGCATGGTACGGTAGAACAGTGGAAGATATGGGCTACCGGACGGAATTTTCAGTGAGGAGGTATGGCGTTGTCAGGTTGGCTGTACGTATTTCGTCAAACTCAATGGACGGTGTACACAGTTTCTCACAATCGACGGTGAGATGCACCGTCCGCAAAATGGTCCGTCCTGTATTTGGTCCGTTCCAAAAACGCCTCCTATATATATATATATATGTTGTTGATTCAAAGATATGTAGGAGTTTACTTATAAACTGCGTGCAGATGTAAATAGATAATAGTAAATAATATGTCAGATTACAGTGATCGAAGAGATGATTCAGAAATGCAGATAAGCAGAAACGATTTGATGTAGATCCAAGTGAAGACGAAGACCGTGTGAAGAGTGCGTGATGCGCAGAGACAATGAACTTAGTGGAAACAGAGTGATTCATATGACCATGAATTCAATATTCCAATATAGCCAGTAACTTTGAATGCATCGCATATTTATAGCGTGGCCAGCAATGGTCAGGAATGTGAAACGTTGCCTTGTGAAGTGTTGATATAGAGAGAACTAGCAATGTGAAGTGTTGTTGTTGCATGTAGTGAAAGGATAAAAATGGTATTGAGTTTGTGATTTATTAATGTTGCTGGGATTATCGAACAAGTGCAAGGCTGGAAACAGAGTTGAGGAGGAGATGACCGTTGATGCAGACGAGACTCGGTAGTTGGTAACCAAACAGAGGTTCAACCTGATACTGCAACTTCATTGCCCTTTGAGAATTGATTATTAGCATTAGTATTTTTAATTGCATACTTCCCTTTTTATTCCACAGGTAGCTTATGTTGTGTTTCCTATAGGGGTGACATTTGTAATGAACCTTTTTTAATTCAATATATTTCCAAGGTTTTAGCTTAGCTGAAATTAAAACAAGTTGAAGCAACTTAGGACACTGTACCATTGCTGTTTTCTTCCCTAATCTGTTCTAAACGATCTCTACCTCTATCATGTCTCATGTGTTTCGGAGCCTGATCTTAGCAGAAATTTTTCTAAAACATCCTAAACCATCACTGCTTACCTACTATCTACTTAGGAAATGAACTAAATTCTCTTTAGGAATAGTTTTGCCTCCTCTTCCGTTGCATCACTGTTAGACAAACAGAAATGGATTAACAGTATCCTGGTAATATGATAATGCAATTTGTTCAGAGCAGAGTGATTGATACCTGTCAACAGCCTCTTTTTTGTTGATCAATGTAATACCTTCAAAAGCCATCAGGTTTATGAAATTGCAGAGATCAGTTTTCCCCCATATTTTATGAAGATTATACAGGAATTGATTGAACGGTTTAGGTTCCTGTAAGTATTTTAAAGGTTTAGTAAACAAGATATCAAGTCCATTTTAAATGAATTTATTGCTTAGCTCACTACCTGCTCAACAATACAACCCTTACGAAAAGATTTTAAACATTCTATTGCCTTTGGAAATGTATCCCCATCATAAGAACTCTCCAGAATATTAAAAATATAGTTTTTCATGCATTCTATCGCCTTGATAATCCATTCTGAACTGTCTCTGCGCTCTAACATTGTCTCGAAATCCTTAACAGGATCCAAATCCCCAATTCTTGGAACTGCGAGTTCATTGGATGCATTATTTGGGGTTTTGTAATCAGTTTCATTTAATACTGTATCGATGTCTTCCCATACTTTCTTTCCGGAGACCCGTCTCTTCTGCAATCAAGAATAAAGATGATAGATGATAGTTGCTGGTTACCACTGATCAAGAAGAAGAAAACATAATCAGAATATTTAGAGAGAGGAACCTTTGTGTTTATCTTCAACTCAAATAAACTTCGAAAATTATCTATAATAGCTTGGTTTTGTGATAGTAGATCAGGATCAGGTTCCATTATCCTTTTTAGGCTTGCATCCAGTGGAGGCAACTCTGCATCGTTCTTCCTTGACTTCAACTCAAGAAAATGGTAATATCTCTGTCATTACAAAAATAAAAAGAGTCAGGTCGGTCATTATCTATTTTTAAATTTTCGCATCATTTGTAAAATGTGATGAAAATAAGAGAAATATCTTTTAAATTCCGGAAACAAAAACAAACTGTTTTTTACTAGGAAAATACATTCTCTATCAATGTTGGTTAACAGTAAATGACAAAAGTGTTAAACCATTTGGATAACATTTTATAACTCAAAACATCGAGTAAATTCCAGGTGTTCGAATCAATATTGTTGGTGAATGAAGAACAAAGAGAGCAACACGATGATTTTGGTGAACTGTGGTTTCAATCCACAGAGTTCATTTTAATATATAGAAATAGAAGCTGCAATAAAGTAAATACAAATGTATCCACTACCAATAACAAATAAAGTAAAGCTACTGCTAACTAATAATGACAACAGAAATGATTCCATTAATTATAATGACGGCATAGTTTTAAAAGTGCCGCTTAAAGCACGCTAAAGCTCTAAAGCTCTCTTGGAGGAGCGCTTTTCCAGAGCGGGTAATCGAGCAGGTTCAGGTAAAGAACCAACCGATTGTCCAATTACAGCTATTATTTAAAAATATTTTCCCCTAATATACTTTTTTTCTATTCTACCCCTCTATTCTAACTTAAATTTAAAACTCTTATCCCACTTTCAGATTTTAGTTTGATTTAATTGTAGTTGGATTAAATTTTACTTGTATGAATTAAATCATTAATGTTCTATTACATGTGATTTTATACTTTTATAAGGTATTTTTATTTTTTCTATAGGTTTTATATGTATTTATATTGGATTATATGTATCTTTACAGGATATTACTAAAATACCCCTGGCGCTTTAAGTGCTTTAAAACACACTTAAAGCTCCCAAGCGAAAAAGCTCTTCCTGAAAAGTGGAAGCGCTTTTCGCTTTTTTGAACTATGAATGACGGAGAATAGTGAAACACCAACCTTAAGTATCACCCAAATGGTTATAAATGAAAATTAGTTTGTCACCAGGTAAACCAAAGTGGTCACATGAGAAATAAATATTCCAAAAAGGAGTCCATTACCACATGTATGATGATGTATCACACAATGACTTATTAACACATTGGAATATCAGTTTATATATAAATATCAGATATAGATATAGATATAGATATCAGATATGAAAGAATAGAATATGTACAAACCTCCAAAAGTGGATTTATAGTAAAATCAGGATTAAGTGATTCCTCACTGCCAGAAGGTGCGAGGTCCAGCATCTTGACGAGAGCATCTGCAGCCTCTTGCTGCTTTGCATTCGGTTGATATACCGGACGCAATTTACTGAAAGATGGAAACTGAAACTCTCGGACATCCTCGGCAAAAGGAAGTGCATTGAAATAAAATGAATCTGGCTGTTTATGATGGAATGGAGAGAAAAATAAATTAAATATATGAAATAAAATATAAATAAAGATGATGAAATGCTCACAATTTTATCTGAGGATGATATGTTGGGTGTCAGCACTCCAATAACGACATTCTCTTGACCGTTCCTCCAAACACAGCGGACAATTGCAACTTTGTTTGTTTCTTTCATGCCACGTGCTATGGCAGAAACTGCAATACTGGCTTTCTGATTTCCAGGTTCAGGTAGAAAAATGTTCACATCTTTCATGAAATGATGTCTTGAAATTTTAAACAGAGAGGCAGGCAGAATCATAAGTTCAAAACTCATTTATAAAAAACTGAAATATAGAAGTCAACCATGGAAGAATTGTATCGACAATCGAAAACATCAAATATCAAACACAATAAGAGCTGGAACTTACCGCATAATATTAGAAGCATCAGTGAATCCCAGAAGCTTCACACCCTTTTCAGGTTTAAATTTCACAGTATCCCATTCATCAGAGGAAATAGGAATCACTTGTGGTCCATATCTGTACCCCTTAATTCTTTGTTCGGGAGGCACGACTTTATTAGGATCATCAAAGCATTTGTGCAAATAATCTACTTTGATTTCATGAGTTGCAAATTTATCACTAGGAGGTGCTTTGTCAGTAAAATATTTAAGTGTGGGCAATTTTTCTTCAGACGTCTTCTTGTAAACCCAAATCTAAAAGAAAAAGAGGCAAGTTGTCACGATTCATAACCATTAACCAATACTATCAATGTTACATATTACGCAAATTGTTCTGACCTTTATTTTCATTAATGTGCCCATTTCAAGGTCTCCCCTGAATATTGTGACTGGTGCTATTCTTCTAGTTCTTATAGCACCAAGAATTGATGTTGGATTTCCAACATGTACTATTTTTGTTGTTGTTTTCATAGAAAATTTCTGCAATAAACGTTCATTCTTATCCACTATTATATGAATTCCTGCTTCATTTTTGTTTCCTTTAATGATCACACATTCTAACTTCATTCTGCTCTCTTTCATCTTGGTAGAAATTATATCAACTTGGTCCTGTTGGGCATTATCATATGGCTCTTTGACAGGACTCATAGCATTGGTTATAAGGCAAATTCGTTGTTTTCCCTTATTCGTTACACCATATTTTTTTATAAGCATATCCATCCCAACAACAATGGCATCTAAAACTATAAGCAGCATATTAAGGAAATCCTAAACCAAAAGCTATAAAATGATAAAGAGAGGATGCCGAATTGGTCAAATAAGATTCCAATCGGTAGAAAAATTGAACATGGATAATTGGATACAATCACCATTTGTAGTTCCTCTGGGAAGATTCTCTAAACTTTGCACAGCATCACCATTGACAACCTTAAGCCGTTGCGAGACCACTAAATTTTGGTATCCACCAATTTCATTTGCAAGATCATTGTCGGTGTCTAAGAATATCATCAAAAACAAAAGTCCCATTTGTTAATCCTTAACAACATTAATCAAATCCCTAAACCCTAAAATGTATTATGTACCATGTGTCCCGAACAGAACAACTCCAACTTCATCGTTTTTATTAAAAACCAACTGCAACCATGATTCCATGAAGAAATGAAAAAAAGATGAGAAATCATGTGACCAGAAAAAGAAAAGAAAATGCAGCCATTTCAAAATGAGAAGGAAAACTGTCTTGCCTTCATCTGCACAAGCCTGGAGCAAAGTTTCTCAATCTCTGGAAGAAAATTATGCATTGAAGGACCAACATCAAGTAGCAAAACTAATGTTTCCTATACACAGTCAAATCAAGTAATCAATGCAGAAAGAAAGTCAGGCAAGCACAGAACGAAAATGCCGCAGAGAGGAGCAGAATGAGTGGTTTGCATACCTTGTTTCGGGCCATGAATGGTCGGAGCCTTGGAGGGAGAATGCCGATGGACAGTGAAAGGGAAAAATCGTTACAAAAACTACTCAAACCCTACCCGTTCTAGGACGATACAGGTAACAGGGTCACAGGGTATATGACAGTCTCATCTACTCAAACATAAAATAAAAATTAAGTTTAAAATATTATTTAATAGTCTAAGTATTTAGATATTTAATTAATCATACAAAATCAAAAAATCACAACTACTCAAACAAACAAAAAAAATCTAAAATATATCTTGTGTTGGAATTAGGGTTGTGTGATTGTATCCTATTGTGTGTTTTAAAAAATAAACTAAGGTTAAAAATAGAGTACACATCAGGTATGATAATTAGTATGATACTTAATAGCTAAATAAAAAGCTAATAACAAGTCTACTATCCTCCTTACCTATTTACCTAGCTATCTAGCAATCCACTTCGTCTAGTCATGTCAGTTAAATTTTAAGTGAACCCATTTCATCCCACTTCAACAATCAAACCAAGACCACACTTTTACTGTCTTCTTCTTCTACATTCTACTGTCTTCTACCATCTACCGTCTTCTAACAATACCAAAGTATCTAACCCATTACCACCTTCAACCCCCTTCCATAACCTCCTACAACTCAAACGTTCTAACACTCCTTTTCCTTCCTAGTTACTGTAAGTTGGTTTACTTGTTTTCTGATATTCAGGTTTTCTTGTGTTCTGACATTATCGTTCCGGTGTTCTGGTGGGTTCTGTAGTCTAGTATTCGTTTAGGTGTTTAGAGCCAACTTTGAAATCCTAGAGAATTAGTAGTTAAGTACCGATGAATGGCGTCGCAGAACACGGCTGGTAGAAGAGGTCCTGAGATATTTCTAGCTAGTAACGGTGATGGTTGACATTCGAGATCCTCTGTCAGTGTCAGTTCCAAAATCAATCTTAGTTCACAACAAGAACAACTTATTGCTCCGATCACAAGTGGAAAGTCAGTGTTCATTACTGGTTCTGCAAGTACCGGTAAGAGTTTCCTTCTACAACACGCCGTCTCCACACTCCGATGCAACCATCCTCCCAATTCTGTTTTTGTGACTGCTTCCACTAGCGTAGCTGCATGTACCCTAAGTGAACATACCCTCTACTCGTTCGCTGATGTCGGGTTAGGGAAAGGGACAAAAAAAGAACCTCTCTTTTGTCTTAAAAAATAATAAGGCCGTCTACCGATGGAAGAGAGCTAAGGCGCTTGTTCTCAATGAGATCAGCATGATCGATGGAGAGCTTTTCGATAATCTGGAGTTCTTGTCTAGCACGATCCGCAATTCTCATTACAAAAGGGATAAACCGTTACTTTGGGGAGACATTCAACTGATTGTGAGTGGTGATTTTTTCCAACTCCCTCCCATCAACGCTCTCAATCCCCGAAATGAGTTCGCTTTCGAATCCGCTTGCTGGGAAGCCTCATTCGACATCCAGATGGAACTAACTCACGTCTACCATCAGTCTGACTTCGAGCTCATCGAATTCCTGGAAGGAATCCGACGTGACCAAGTCGATCGTGAAAACAAAAACTTTCAAAGATTTCTCCATGGCACCACATCCGTTAACGGCAGCAGTGACAAAAATGACAACGAAACCCGACTGTTTCCAAGAATCGATAACGTTAGAAGAGTAAATCAGGAGCGTCTGAAAAGTTTAGGGAAGGAGGTAGTGAGGTTCAATGTTGTGGACAAAGGTTCATTGTCATGGTTAAATCAACCGAATTATCAGATTGCCCCAGATGAATTGGAAATCTGCGAGGTCACATCACCGGAATTAGGGTTAGGGTTACACCGATAAAGCAATCGGACTCGTAAACGGCACAACTGGAGTAGTTACAGGATTCAAGGGAGGTTCGTTATTATCATCCGAAAACAACTGAAACGGTGTGTAGTGCCCACAGTTCGATTCGACTCAGGATTGGAAGTGTCATTGGAAGTTGAAAAATGAGACATTATGGAAGGTAACAAAGTTAAGGCTTTTCGTCGGAAAATTCCTCTGATATTAGTGTGAGCACTAAGTGTTCACAAGTATCAAGGGATGACTTTTGATCGTCTTAGTACCGACTTGACCCAAGCATTCGAATTTGAAATGGTTTACGTAGCTCTGTCTCGAGTCACCACAATCCAAGGTCTTCGTGTGCCTGGTTTCAGTTTTGAAAAAATCTAAGCACATCTCAAGGTTTTGAGTATCTACACTAGGCTTTTTTCAACGTCCTCCAACTCTTAAAAAATATCCTGTTGTTGACGGCATGAGGCCCATCTTCTTTAGTTTTTTTTTGTAACGTAAACCACTAAGCTTCTTCGTGTGTCTGTTGGGCTTGAGTCACCAAAATCTTATCCTTTTCTTTATCCAGAATTGTCATTATTATTAACCAAACCAGTTCTTGCTTATTGTGCACTTTTTAATTAGTATAACTAATTATTGTGCACTTCTTGACTTATAACGTAACCAAACCACTCCTCCGAGGATACGTTTTTTGAAGCAAACCCTACGTAATCTCCGCTGCGCTCTTCACTAACCAGCGCGATGGTCAAGCGATTCCTACCTCTCTCACGCCATGTTCGGCACATAGTTTCTGTTCACCTCACTCCCGATGGCAAGGCTGACTCTGTAACTCCCGATGGCACACAGTCTCTGTTCACCTCACGCCATGTTTCGCTTCGGCATTTGTGAAGCAAATGGATTTCGACGAGGCCCTAGCGCGTATCATTTCGTCTTGATTATCGAATGGATTTCGTATCATTTCGGCGAGGCCCTACCACCGAATCCCGACTCCGCATCCGGGAGGATAACCGAATCCGGACTCCGCCGCCGGGAGGATTTACAGAAAGAGTTGTTGAAAGATCCCTCCCGGCGTCGTCGATGAAGTCGGCCTCGATAATCGCTAAATTGATCAATACCGGCGTCGATAATAATTACTCTAGAAACTGAAGAGCAGCGAGAACGAAAGAAAACAGAGACCAGTTAACTATCCTGGATGATATTCAAAAAAGTCGACAAATCCAGACTACGCAGCCGGGATGATTTTCAAAAAGAGTTGCCGAATAAACATCCGTCAACAGATACTGGAGTCCGGACCACGGAGGAAACTGGAGAGCATCAAGAACCGAAGGAAACGGAGGATTATAAAAAAGAAGAAACCCAATAGCAACTAGAAATCTTACAAACCTACAGCTACAGAAACCGCTGCCGGAACCCAAAACGAAAAATTGGAGAACGATAAACCCTAAGGTTGAAGATAATAAAGGTTAAAAAAATATAATAGATACTTCTATAATTAAAACACTTTGCATCGTACACGTGTTAGTGTTTTTTACAATACATTATTTTGCGTCGTAAATGTGTTAGTATCTTATAAAAAAATACATTATTTTAGTCATTAGATTAAATATTAATAGACACGATTTGATAACGCAAAACGACACATTCAAGGTACGACACACCTGAAGTGCGTCCTATTTAATATATTCACTATATATATTATATTGAATTTTTTTCTTATGTTGATTGTTTTTTTTTGTTTAGTTTCTGGTTGTGTGGTCTGCTGTTTGGTTGTTGTTTTTCTGTTTTGAAGGAGATGATCTAGCCTCTAGGATTGAGGTTGAATTTGCAGGAAACAACTCTATAAACTTTAGTTATATACTTATATAGTTGATGCTGGTTGAGAGTTTTCCCAAATTAATAAAACAACCACTGGGTTTTTTGCTCTTATTTTAGCCCAGGTAATCAGCTACTAATCCATATAAGCTCGATGGAGGTTCGATAAAGAAATTGTTGGATGGTTTTGATGCATGATCAATCAGATGATGAAAATTAGCAATGTCTTGTGAAGTGATAGTTTGATTACTGTATACAAAATAAACTTGATTATATTCAATCCAATTACCAGTCGTGATTTCATTATTTTGTAATAAGTAATAATTTTAAACTACAATTTTTAGGTGAGCCAAAGGTTAAAATGTAAACGGGGCATTAACCTTATTTTTTTAGAATAAAAATCCTATAAGCTCACTCTAAATGAGCTCAATGTCGGAGCCGACGAACCCAATGCGAGAAATGAAAAACGTATGAGGTTTAAAGAACTCAAATGAATGGATGATTTATTATTCAAGTATTACACTGATTATATAGAGTTTAGTAATGGTAACTACTAACTAACAATGCTAACAATTTCTGTTAACCGACTTCTCGATCATATGAGGTTTAAACATGGGTAACATTTGCTGCCGAATATCCGCAATTTATCATAATATGGAGCTCGCCCGAGCAATGCTTCCATTGGAGAGATGCCATGAAGGATTTTCGTTGTATAGAGTGGCTGTTGTTAACATTGCATAATTCCAAAACTTTTGAGCATTTTGGAAAAATAGAGCATAGTCAATGCTGTATCGACTAAATGTCGATGTCTTCTTTCGACTGTTCCCATTTGTGGGTGATCGTAGGGACAGACAGAGTGGTTGTCTCCGCCTGTCTCCTCGCCGCTTCTCGATGTCTCCGTGATCGCCGATTCTTCGTCGCCGCTCGCCTCCTGTAGCCGACGCCTCCTCCGTTGGTCGCCCTCGCCGGTTCGATCTGTGAAGGTTTGTGGATTTGAATTTTTTCATTTTTTTCATTTTTCATTTGATTTTTGCGTTATTTTATTTCTAATTTCTTAATGATGGTTTGTGAATGATGGTTTGATTTAATGGGTTTGATTGTTGTAATGGTTTTTTATTTCTAATTTAGTTTTTTTTTTATTGTTGATTGTTGTGAATGATGGTTTTTTATTTCTAATTTCGTTTTTTTTTAATTTCTTTTTAGTGTTTAGGATTGTTGTAATGGGTTTGATTTCTTTTTAGTGTTTTAGTGTTTAGGATTAATGGGTTTGATTTAATTTTGGTTTATTTACTGTAATTGGTTTGATTGGGTTTGATTTAATTTTCGTTTATTTACTGTAATAGGATTAATGGGTTTATTTGATTGTTGTAATTAGTTTGATTATTTGATTGTTGTAATGAGTTTATGGGTTTGAATTATTTTAGGGTTATATATATATGTTTGAATATGAATGTGATTTGAAAACCCAACATTGGATTGGAGTTGTGATGAGGAGGTGTTGGATTGGATGATTGGAATAAACTCATTTGTTAATTATTGAATATGAATCAAATGTTAATAAATATTAAATTATAATGTTAAAAATAAAT